>JAHZNA010003058.1:0-11115 GCA_027743935.1 Sinodicranocentrus sp. ZH6 | reverse complement strand
GGTTTAACATCTTCATCATCATCACTACTAGAACTATTCCACTCCTCCTCCTCCTCGTCAGACTCCTCCTCCCACTTTCTGTTAGGCTTGACGACCCTACTACTCCTGCGAGTAGGAGCAACAACAGCACGTTTCGTAGAAGGTCTCTTAGCACTCCTGTTACTGGAACCCGCCTCCCCGACCATTTTCCTAACACCAAGATTGACGCTCTTCCCGTTCATCTTCAACTCATACTCGATTTTCTTGGCATCAATGACAGTCAGCCTATCAGCGACGTTGGGACTCTGAATGTCACTAATCTTCTCGCTGATGACGACGCCATGAATCATCTCGATGTGAGCGACCCAGAAGTCCCTCCGCTTGAACTTCTTGCCACAAGTGTCACAAGAGAACAGATCCTCGACGACCCCATGTACCTCTTTAAAGTGCCTAGTCAAGCTAAACAACAGCACGTTCTTGAAACATATGACGCAACTGAGTGGAGTCCTCTCGACGCCACCGACATGGACGCCAGCCTCCCGTTGGGAACTGACCCAGTTCTTAGGTCTCTTGGGACACCGAGTCTGGTGGAACTCGAGCCCAACAGCAGAGTACTTGAGCACACCACAGAACTGACAGGTGAAGTATGAGTCAGGGTGCTTGTCCCTCACGTGAGTGATGAGACTCTTGGAGTTGTCCAGCCTGTCGTGGCACCTCATGCACTCGTACCTGCCGTCGCAGTTGTAGGTGCCGTCGTGGACCCTCCTCATGTGCGCAGTGAGCGTGATGTTCTGCTTGAACTTCTTGCTGCATATCTGACACTGGACGTAGTTCTCGACTTTCGACCCGTCGCCGTGTGCGTAGTAAGCGTGGTGCTTCAAGTACTCGACGCACTTGTACGCACTCCCGCACTTGTCGCACACGAACTTCCTGTCCTCGTGGCCTTCCGGGGTCCTACCCGAGTGGGCCTTCCTGAAGTGGTGCCAGAAGCTCCTGCCGCTCTTGAACTCCTCGCCGCACTCGTTGCACTTCCCGTCTGTCCAGTTGGTGTTGTGGTGTATGTTCCTGTGGTCAGTTATGTACGACTTGGAGTACGAGTTCCCGCATATCTCACAGACAATGTCGTTGTTGGGGTCTGGTTTGAAGATCCCACCTCTGACTGCGCCCCTGACCCTCCTCCCTCGCAAGTTCGCCTCAGAGCCGGACACGTGCGTTTTCCTGTAGTGCCTGTAGAACAACTTTCCTACAGTGAACTCCATGTGACAGATGACGCACCTCCCGTTGACCCAGTTCGGGTTGTGGTGCTCGTTCTTGTGGTTCTGGATGTAGTTCTTCGCGTACATGTTCCCGCACAAGTCGCACTTGACGTCGCGCAGTAGCGGTTTCTTGGTTTTCTTTGGTCCTCTTGGGCCGTTCCTTGGGCCTGGTCTAGACCTGTACGTCCTCGTGCTACCGTTCTTTGGGATGTAGTACCCTTCTGTCGCTTGCTGCATCACTGGTTGCGGGTGGCGCTCTACTTCCTGTACGTCTTCATCTTCGTACTTTTGGTCTTCTACGAAACTGTCGTCGTCAGGTGGGCTTGCTGGAGGAGATGATGGAGGAGGAGTTGCTGGAGGAGGAGGGACTGACTCGTACGTTGCTTCGTACGTTGTTGTGGCTATGTCGTATGTGTTTATCGTTTCGTACAAGTAGCCGTACTGTTGTTGTTGAACTGGTACTGTGGTTTCGTACTGGAATGTTAGTTGGATTTGGTGTGGGTTCGTTTGAGGTTGCTGGATTATCACTGGCGTTCGCTTAACAGGTTTCTGCTCTTCTTCTTCAACTTCTTCTTGTACTACTACTATTTCTACTTTCGGTTGGTCCAAGAACGCCAAGTCCTCTGATGTCAGTGGTTTCCAGTTGTCTGGGCGGGGCTTGTACGCTCGGAACGCGGGGCGGGGCGGTTGGTACGTCGCTTCAAGCACTTCCAGCTGGGTGTTGATCTGGAAACAGAGAAACGGGTTAGCGGTTATATTTGGTTATTAACAGGTTGGTATTGGTTTGAATTGGTAGTTGAATAACAGGCACAAGCAACTCACCACTTCGACAGGAGCCCCGGTCTCGACGAGCTTCTTCCTGAGACTGTTTTTGGCCTTGTTCACCCGAGCCTTGATCAACCTTGTTTCCCGCTGCTCCTTCGTCTCCATCTGCCTCTGGATCTACACACACACATCACGTTTAAAAAACACATTAAAACGAACACACCAAAAAAAACTCAAATTCAAACGCACCTGCTCCATGGTCATCCCCGAGTCGAGCAAGTTCTGAATGACGATCTTCTTCTTGATCTTGCGCTTCTTCTGATTGAGCCTCTTCATCTCCTTCATCCTGGCGACGCGCTCAACCTCAGTCTCGCCGACGACCCTCCGCTTCCTGGTTCTAATAACGCCAACACCTCTCTCCCTCATCTCTGCCTTCCTCCGTATTGAACTCTCCTTCCACTTCCCTTTGACCTCAGCCCACTTCTCAGGGTCCTCCTTCAACCTCTCGACCCTCCTCCGATAGCAATTCCTAAGATTCTCTAGAAACTTGGCCCTCTTCTCAGAACTCATGTTCTCGCGATAGTTGCGCTGCTGAATGCGCTTCCTCTCCCTCTCCTCAGAACTCATGGCAGCCAACCTCCTCCTCTGGTAATCAGTTTTGACGATTTTCCTCCTCTCCAGCTCCTCAGAACTCAAGCAAGCAGCCCTAGCGACACTAGCCATATAAGCTTTAATCCGGTAAGCCTGCTTCTCCTCTTCCGTCATGGTGCTCATCCTGACGATCCTCCTCATCTGAGTCCGCTGACTCTCCTCCTTCTTCTGCTGAGGAGTGAGCAAACTCCGCCTAGCCCTCTTCTGAGCAGCAGCGACAGCCAACTTGGCAGCCCGTTCCTCGTCAGTCCTCCCGTGCCTCCTGACCCTAGTCAACTCGCGCTGCTTAGCCAAGTAAGCCTCCCTCTCCTCAGTATTCATCCGCTCCTTCTGCCTCTGCCTCTTGATCCTAGCCTCCTCCCTCCACTTGGCTTTGAGAGCCTCCCGTTGCTCGTCAGTTAGCCCCTCAGTCCTCCTCTTCCGTTTCTTAACCTGAACCTCGCTAACACTCTCGTTCCCACTCATCATATCGGTCTTGACCTTCTCCCGTTGGTTCTTCCTCTCGTTCCTCCAGGGGTCATCTCACTAACCCGCTTCTTCTGCTGCTTAGTGTTCCGTTGCTTCTTCCGCTCCTGATCCCTTCTCCACGTAGCTTTATGCTTCTCGTGCTCCTCAGGGGTCATCTCACTGACCCGCTTCCTCCGACTACTAAGCTTCAGCCCAGCCTCGCGATACCGCTGCTTCTTCTTCTCCTGATCTCTTCTCCACGTAGCCTTATGCTTCTCGTGCTCCTCAGGGGTCATCTCACTGACCCGCTTCCTCCGTTTGCTATTATAATCCTCACTATCACTCTCCTCAACACTGTTGTCAAAGAGTTTCTTGGGCTTCCTACTGACCCTCCCACTCCTCATCACAACAAACTCCTCGTTCTCAACCTTGACCACAGTGTCAACAACTGAAGCAGCCACAACTGAAGAAGCAGCCTCGGCCCGCTCGTTAGCCTTCTCGTTCCTCCACTTCACCCTCAGGGCGTCCCTGTCCTCAGCACTCATGTTAGCCCTTCTCTCTTTGGCCCTGTTGCGAGCCCGCTCCCTCTTCTCCACCTCCCTCCTCTTACGCTCGTCAGCACGCTTCTTCCTGCCCCTCTTTGTTAGATTCGTGTCCCTAGGCTTCGTGCTTCCTTTACGCTTGTACGGTTTTCTGACCCAGTCTTTGTCCTTTCTAGTCTCCTCGTCTGACGAGTCTGAGTAGTGGTCGGAGGTTGGGAGTGAAGGAATGTCGTTGAACGTTGTGAAGTCGTCTTCTTGGTCCGACGTTGCGTCTTCTATCTCCGTTTTTACTGTGTACTTCATCTCGGGGGCTTCTGGCTCTGACTCTTCTGACGATAATAACGCTTCAGGGAACGGGTCTCCTAGCAGAGGGTCTTCGAGTGACTCCATCGTTACTGTTTTCAGAAATTACGTGGATACGGGTTTTTATAGCGCGTTATTTTATTCGTTCAAGTGTGATTGTTGACTTCACATAAGTCTCTGTGGTATGACCTTTGACCTTTGCGTTTGCGTCAATTGCCAGCAGGGTACATCAAAATTAATAAGGTTGATCACCTCGTGTCAAAAATATATTTGAATTCAAACGTGCGGAAAACCCAACATGATGAAACTGATGTTTACAAATAATTATTGCACCCGATTGTAATTAAAATTTCACAAAACCCCCATTTGTTAACCCCCAAATCACAAACAATAAATTAAATTGTTACTCACCTTTTGACTTGGTATCGTTCGACTGATTTTTATTTATAAATCAATGCATTATAAATCAATATCAGGGGTGTTTTTGGTGTTGTTTACTTTTGGAAGATGCTTGAAATATTGACAAAACTGTTGACGAGTGTAACACAATCAGGGAAATTATTAAAACTGGAATTGACTTTTGCCGCTTGCTCAAGTGCAGCTCCAGTGTACCCATGGTGAACATATCGCCTTTTCTTGGGTGGCTTGCTTTGAGTACCCCTCAGCATGGTTTATTATTTTGGCATGTTTTAATTTAACTTGGTGTTTCGTCAAAATCTTGTCCATCAATTATCGTGTTTTTAAATTATATCGTCATTTGAGTCATCGTAACTAGTTTGTGAGGCATTTTTAAAACTTGATGTCTGCATTCAGATTGTTGAAATACATATTCACTGGCGACAGAATAGTAGTTTGAAACGACAGTTGATCTGACGAGGTGTTAATTGAAACGTTACGAATTAGCTAGTTATGAATTTAGTATTTTAAGGCAACCCACGTTATGCACGGAAGATGGTAGCCAAACGTTTTAGTGTTTAATTTGTAAAAATATTACTGCATTCACTAATTCCCTTCATTTTAACATCGACCTGTAATTTTAGTGAATAGTTGGCTGTTGGGTCAGATATGACCGAATGCAGTAAGATTTTTGGTTTTCTTGACCGATCTCGACGAGTAGAAGATTTTTGAACGAGTAGATCGGTCCGGAAAACCAAACATTTTACTGCCCCCTAGCTCATATCTGACCCAGATCTTGTATGCAGTTATTGCGTGTTTATTATTAGTTCGCAAACGTGTTCGAAATAGAGACCCTTTCATGTTGTCGGGTGTGTGTACAACTCTACGATATGGTTTTCCTCTTTTTGCATGATTCTGGTAAAGGGGCTGTATGATAATGAATTCCATGTTCGCTAAAATAAAGCAAAAACATGGCCAAAGTGATATCTGATTGAAATTATGGCTGATGGCCCGATTGGGTGTTCAAAGTTTCATGATCAAATTCTTTCTCTCCTGTCTTGACGACAAATTCTTTCTCTCCTGTCTTGAAGACAAATTCTTTCTCTCCTGTCTTGAATACAAATTCTTTCTCTCCTGTCTTGAAGACAAATTCTTTCTCTCCTGTCTTGAAGACAAATTGAAAGCTTTTGTTTTGTTTAAAGAAATTAAGCTCAAAAAATATTTTAAACAACGTAAAAATTGGCTGCACAGAAAAGTTGTGCTGAGGGGTACTCAGCATACCCTCTAACACATGTGCTAAAAAAACTCCATGACAAAAACAAACGAAAAGACATGAAGAAGAGAATCACTGAATAAGCGTAAAATATGTCAGCAGAATCGAAAAGCTCGTCAGAGATCCTGAACGAGTTATTCTCGACGTTCAACTCAACGTTCAAAAACAAGGAAGACCAAAAGTTGGAAAAGAAGCAGAAAAAGACGAAGAAATCATCAAAAAAACGTGACTCGTCGTCAATAAAGAAATCTCCTAGTACGAAAGCAAAGAAGAAGAAAAAACATGAATCTCCAAAGAAGAAATCCTCGAAGAAGAAACCCGAGTCGCCAAAGAAGAAGAAGAAGGACATCTCAATCGGAGACGGATTTGTGGTGATGAAGCAGTCAGAAGATAACTTGGAAGACGGAGAGATAATCGAGGAAGCACCGAGGAGCAAGAAGAAGCGGTCAGTGGCAGAGCACGAGGAACAGTTCGAGGTGATGTCAAGCAAGAAGAACAAAAGCAGCAGTAGCAGCAAGCTGTCAGCGTCGCAAGCATACAGACTAGACGCAGAAGAGAAGCTGCTACTGGGTATGGGTCAGCAGAAGAGTAGCAACAACAGGTCTCGAACACCACCACCACAAAAACGGAGAAGATCCAGAAGCCCGTCACACCACAGGAGAAGATCCCCATTGAGCAGAGTAGCCCCGCCAAGAGACAAGAACACGTACAAGTCATCGTACCAAAAGTTCGAGAAGCAGAGCGACAGCTACTCGGACAGAATAGCCCCACACAGGTCATCATACGACACAGCGAGTTACTACGACTACCACGCCGAGAGATCCAGACCCGACAACTCTTTAAAATCCGGGTTCGGGTACGTAGGCAAGTCTTATTACTACGACGACGTAGTCGAGGACAACAGCAGTAGACCAGCAGCAAGGGTCTACGGGTCGTCGTCGTGGAGACACAGGCACAGGTCTAGATCTCGGTCTCCAAGGAGATCGTACTACCACCCTGACGACATCATTGACAAGACGCACCTGCTCGACATCGCGAGGAAGAACGCCAAGAAACTTATGAACAGAGGGGTGCTTCCTTCGGATATCTTCTCCAGGGATCAGATCGTCGCTATCAGGGCGGGGGGAAAGAGTGTCGACGAGCTCACTGACTACTGCAGGAGGTTGGCCAAGAGGGACGCGCTTGGGGATGCTATTTCCAGTGATGAGGACGATGGAGAGTCGTTCGTCAGGCATCCGTTTCATGTCAAGGATAAGCCTCTTCCTACCATCACGCTCAATATACGCAATGCTGTGCCGCTTCCTGTCAGGTATGTGTCGGTTTTTTTTTAAATTTTGTAAAACAGCGGACATAACCCGGCCGTAGGCGTTTTTTTAAACGATGCCATTGTGTGTGTAGTCATGGCAACGTGTGATACTATTGTTTTTTTAACTTAAATTCCACGCATAATTTCAAAAATAGGACGCCGCACGAGCTAGCGATCGAGTCTGCGACGCGGCGCACGCAGTTCCCAGTGTCAAGCGGAACGCAGCACAGGTTCAAGGAGATCGAGTGGAAGCCAGTGCAGCAGGAAGATGATAAGGCTGCAACATCTGAAGGCCCGTCGTCGACAGTTGAGGAAGCTGAGGGTGGTGTGACGAGTACAACGAACGAGTTGAAGGCGATCGAAGCGCCACCGCCGAGTACTGCTCAGCAGCAGCCTACTCAGCAGTCTTCTGTTGATTCTTCGAGTGACACTGGGATCACTTTGGATCCTCCGGAGCTACCCAATGTCGATATCAGCTCGGTTATCGGGTTGAGGTTGAAGGCTATGCGGATGCTGCAGGAGAATCCCGCTTGTAAAGAGGCTCAGGGGCAGCTCAACAGCGCTACTACTCTTGTGAGTCTTTTTTATTTAGACTTAAATATTATCTGCGGACGAAGGGAAGATCCTGCGGACATTTTGGTAGAAAGTTTTTGCGGACTAAAAATTTGTCTAAAAATGTCTAAAAATAGAAAAGTATTTTCTGCGGATGATCGGGGAGTATTTTTTGCGGACTAGAATTTTTCAAAATATGCCCAAAAATAGATGACGGACCTATGATAGTTATTACACACAGTTACAATTCGTTTGTTTGATTAGTGTTGTTAGGTTAGGTTCCTGTTCCTGTCCCAATATGGCTTTGTTTTTATGCAACTCACGTGACAGTACTCGTATAATCAATCTTTGTAAACATGGGACGAGTACTAAAACCGCGAGGCAGATGTTCAAACCCATAGTTTACCAGGGACTTGCAAAAATATTTTGATATAATGTCAGCCATTTTGTACAATTTAAAACGTTCTGGTGCAGAAAGAGTTGAGTATAAAATGCTACTTCTCCTTAAACCTTTGAGTATTTGCATAGGTATGCACATTCTTGAAACATCTCGAATCTAATTATTCATGCCGAGGAAATGTCATGCATATCCTATACTCTGCAAAAATATCTTGATATAATGTCAGCCATTTTGTACAATTTTTTCGTCCGCAAGAACTTCCTCAAATTTTTGTCACAGTAGTTCCTGCGGACGAAAAAAATTATAAATTCGTCCGCAAAACGTACCTTTTTCCGCAGAATCTACCTTTTTGTCCGCAGGGAATTTCGATGCCTTTTATTTATTCGGTTAATGAAGGTGGTGTAATAAAATTATGGGGTTTTTTGTAGATGAAGACTTGGGCGGACGCGAAGGCCCTTGAGCCCAAGTTCCTCACTCCGGCGGAGCTCGCTTCTGGACCGCAGGCTTGGGCCAAGAGGGACCAGTTGAGGAAAACTAAGCAGCTGGACTCGGGGATGGGCATGCACCTCCTTCAGAAAATGGGGTGGAAACCGGGTACGTCCTTTTGTGTAGGTTTATGGACAAATTCTTGCTTCTGTGAAGGCTGGAAAAGACAACTGATTGCGTAAAATTGTCTTCAATTTCCAAAACGTTTATAAAAACCCAGCTATCATGGTCTTCTTGAAGCAATAGCTTGTCAGAGTTAGTCAATACCAATCAATAATAAAGTTGACATGTTGTAGGGGAAGGACTTGGGAAGAACAAGGAAGGTCAGCTGGAGCCGCTGGCTTTGGACGTGAAGATGGACAAGAAAGGACTGACAGCAGCAGTGGAGGAGCTGATGTACGGGAAGAAGGGTGGGTCAGGACCCAGCATGCCCGTCGTATACGATCTGAGTGGGAAGCACCCTGTGTCCGCTCTGATGGAGTTGACTTCCAAGAGGAGGTGGGGCACTCCTGAGTTTGAGTTGTGCTTCGAGCATGGGCCGCCTCACAAGCGGCAGTTTGTTTATAAAGTCATCGTTAACGGGGTCGAGTACCAGCCTTGCGTTGCTGTTGGGAACAAGAAACAGGCCAAGGCTAACGCTGCTGCTTTCTGTCTTCAGAGTTTGGGGTTGCTGCCTACGGCCGTTGTTAATTCTACTGAGACTCTACAGACTGTTGATGATGATGGGGGGCTGAAGGCCACTTTTTCTTCTAATCCTTCGTTCTTGCAGACTGTTGAGGATGGGGGGTGTGGTGGCGTCGTCGTCGTTGAGCCTCCTTCGAAATGAATGTTTTATCGGATGTTAAATAAATTCGTAGTTTTTTTTATTAATTGGGCTGTGAACTGGAAAGAACTTTGTAAACATATTTTGATGCTCATGTTGTTTGTGCATTGCGACTACTCATATGCGAAAACTGGGTGAAATTGCCTGGAATACTTTTAACTGGGCTTCATATATAGCGAAAGTTTATTGGAAAGTTTTTAAGGAATTATATACACGCATATTAGCTACCCCACCATAGAACTTTTATTCTGAGTGTCCTCGTCGATAGTGTTGCTAGTGGAACTCGCTCTCTTGCCCCCACCTACAACCAACCCTTCGTGCTCGTGCAGCTTCTCGATCTCGACGGAAAGTTCCCTGAGCCCAGCGACGAGTTTGTTCTGGTCGGATTCTGACATCCATGTCGTGCCGTCTTGAGACTGCTGCTGATTGTTATTCCGCTCCGATCCCGTGCTCGTCTGCTGCTGAGAGTTGCCTTTGTCTGATCCTGTCGTCGTGCCGTCCTGGAAATTCAGAGTTTATCAGCACATCCTGTGGGGCTTTAAAAATATTAAACTTTACCTTGCCACTGCCACCCCTGTCGTCCATCCCAGAAGCCAAGTCAAAGTGGAGTCTGGCTAGTCGCTCCTGCTTCGACCTTATCGCCTCCATCGTCTCGAGGGTGCGGCCACTTCCTGTCAATTTAAACGTTTTATTCTCGTCGTCCATCCCAGAAGCCAAGTCAAAGTGGAGTCTGGCTAGTCGCTCCTGCTTCGACCTTATCGCCTCCATCGTCTCGAGGGTGCGGCCACTTCCTGTCAATTTAAACGTTTTATTCTTAAAATATATATGTGTGAATAAATACTACTACAACGGTATTCTATGGAATAAATTAAATTGAAAACACTCTAACCGAAAGCACTCAACTCTCCAGAATTGAAAGCGGCAAGGAGCCCCAGGAGGGCAGTCTCCATGTTCCTGACTTCAGAGACGGCAGAGAGGAACGAGTGTCCTGGCAGCAAACCACCCGCACCACTTGGAACATTGTGGTGATAAGCCTGTGGCGTTGCTGCTGTTGTGGGTTGACTCGGTTTTGAAGGTGCGTTTATCACTGGGTTTATTGGTTGTGTTTGGTTCTGTGATGATGACCCTTGGAACCTCGTCGTGTAGTCACTTTGTTCTGACGATTGTGTGTTGGTTTGTTGGGGGGTGGTTGCCGTCTTGCGGGGGTCTGGCGCTTGGGGCGTTGTTCTTAACAGCACGGTCGTTGTGGACACTGGGGATGTGGATGACGAGTTGGTCGTTGACGAGTGAGAGGTCAACAGGTTCGTTCTTGAGGAGCTCGTTTGCTGTGGGGGGTTGTGGTGCTGCTGGGGGTACGTCGTCTTTAATGGGCTCGTTTGTCTGCTGTTTGAGTTCATCTCGGGGTTGCTCATCTGTGGACGTGTGTGTTGCTCGCTCGCTGTTTTGTTTTGGTGTGTGCTATGCTGTGTGTAGCGAGCTCGTGTGTGTGTGAAAAAATAAGACTTCGGATTTCTATGTAAATGCATGTGTATTAAAATCATTTTCTCGTAGATCCTCGAATAATATCGAAAAAGAGCTGTCATAATTTATAGCTCGCTGTATTTTTATTTTGTAGTTGTTTACTGCCTTGAAGTATTGAGTTTTTTAGATTTTCCAGCCAAAACACTCAACTACATCGATCGTTTACGAAAACTGTTCTAAAAATCATTGGAGTAACGTCGTTATTCATCATTTATTCATACACCGCAAAAGAATATTAAATCGCAAAAACTGTAATTGACGTCTTATTTGACCCCAGATTGATTTCTAGTAAAATCTCAAAGTTTTTCTATACATATACCTCAGTCTACCTGTCGTCAGTTTATTTCCATCTTCCTCAAGTCACATCGTTCACACATAACCAATTTCACGTCATCTTATTTTAACATCCAACATC
>JAHZNA010003057.1:0-49439 GCA_027743935.1 Sinodicranocentrus sp. ZH6 | reverse complement strand
AAAAGGATTTTAGCTTCGTAATAATGCACAAAAGTAGATGTGCATATGTGGAACCTGTGGAAGCCTTGTTCATGTTCATATGGAAAGGAGAGTGAAACAAAGCAAAATGAGCAAAAGGTGTAGTTTATAAGAGGCTTTTACATGCCTTTATAAACGAGTGCAGAGGAGATATTATACAATTACCCAACTAAAGTACCTAAGAGCATTACGCTAGGTATCTCGACATCGGAGTTGGTGCGCGATGGTGGGTCTTGGTTACACACCATGAGCGTGATCTTGATTCTTGAAATGCATGCAACTTTATCTGTTATCACAGAAGGTGAAAGGATTCTTGGATTCACTCATAAGTACCGTTCCTAGTGCGAGTAGCTCTATGCCGTAAAAGAGCGAAATCTAAATTACAAGTTTTTTCCCTGAAAGTTTTTGTCTGTAAAAACATTGGCGAAAGATGAGGTTTACGAATTTGATACATATATATAAATTGGATTAGATATTTGTAAACATAAAGACAGTAAGAGTTATGTGCTATGCATACTTGCGTGCTTCATGAACTTGAGTTCCACAAGTATTTTTATGCTTTAACACGGGGATGATATTTCTCATGAAAGTTAATTCCTGGTGAAAAGTGTTAGTGATGTAGGAAATTTCATAAAAATAAATTTTCTATGAAAGTCAAAAGTCAATAGTCAGTTCATTATCAATGATTGTAGTGAGTGATGAGCGTTCCTGGAAAACGGGTTGACGTAAAAAATCATCTAAGATATCAAGTTTCAGTACAAATGGTGAGTGTTTACAAAGTCATGTGTCAAGTAATGCAAGTTTGTACGAAAACGAAGAGATGCGTCGAATATACCTATTTATGATTTTGTGAGTAATTAGAGGACAACAGCTTGAAAAGGTCTTATCTCATCTCTGTCACTTCTGACTTGCTACCCAAACCCGATAATTGGTTAATAGCATCATCCATCAAAGCAAGCTGATTTATTTGGAAACTGGTTGATGGAGTAAGTTTGAAAAATAATGCTATATGTAAATGTACTTACGTTGTAAGTCATAAGTAAGTGTAAGTCATAAGTGCTTTCTTCATAATACGAAGAGTTTTAATGTTTGGATATACTTTTTGTCTTTTGTCATCATTAGATGTCCTGGTAGGAAGTTGAAAATCTAAGCATTTGACATCTAACGAAGCGCACAACGCCTGACTGACGTCTTTGTAATTTATAATTAAACGATTTTTGTGTATTAGTTGAAGAGAGGCGTATGTGAAAAATAAAACATTTCCGTTCGCCGTAATGTTGACCGTATAGGTATAATAAAACCAACGGTGACCAACGTGGAAATTTTCCATTTAAGTAAGTCCAGCTGTTTTTCACTTTTCTGACTTCCAAGAAATAATAATTAAGTTTAGTCATTAGTTTCTAGTATTGTAAAAAGTAAAATTTCTCGGAACTCCTGGTTGGTTTTTAGTCTAGGGCGGTCTAGTCTAGTGCTAGTACATTTGAAGAATCCGTTTCCAATCGTGTTAAACAAATCGGCCTAAACAAAGAAGAAATACTAATTTAATGATGTTTTGTTCAGCTAACTAAGGAAATCATGATGTCTGGAAGTGTTGCGGAAGCTCTCCTTGCCTCTGGATCGAAAAAAATTCCATTGCTGCCTCCACCTCCAAAAATACAAAAAGAACCGAAAACGTTTTCGTTTAATCTAGCGTTAGCTGAATCCAATGATCAATCATATCCGGAATTTTCATGGACAGAGCTTGTACGAAATGTGAAACAAAAAGAAATCAGTAAACGAGCAGAAACTGGTTAGTTTGATCGTAGTATTTATAAAATAATTTTGCAATTGCAACAAAAACCGTATGCGTATACTATGTTCTATTTGGATTATTTTAGGGAACCCAACGCTAGATCCGTTTGCCTCGGACGATGAAGAAGATCTCAAAGCAATGGCTGCACGATTTGAAGCAAAGTACAGCGCTAACTCTGGTCCAGTAAAGAAGAAAAAAAGACGGGTTGAAGATTATATTGATAAAGGAGCAGGATATGATGAAACAGATCCTTTTATTGATAACTCAGATGTCTATGACGAAGTTGTCCCAGCGGACTTACAAACGGTACATGGCGGTTTTTATATCAACTCAGGATCGTTAGATTTTAAAGAAGTGGAACTGTCGGAGGATGAAGAAGAGAGCTTATCACAACCTCCCAAATTAGCTAAAGTAAAAGTAAAAACAAAAGATCCGAATGCTCTGAAAACCAATGATATGACTCCAAAATTTAAGAATCCCGTGGGCCGACCACCAGGAGTTGGCAATAAGAGAACAGTATCACCAGACAAAACGGGTAATGTACCCAAGAAAAGAAGAATAGTCATTACACCTGTGGGACCTGACCAAAGATCCGTGACAAAGCTTATTAAGAACTCGAAACCAGCACTTAGTATAGGTGGGACTAAACCCCCGGACGGTGTCATCAAAGTAGATGGTTCGAAAGCTCAAAAGATTGTGAGCGCTACGTCCTCATCTTCGTCGTCAAGTTCATCCACATCGGAGTCATCATCTTCAAGTGGCTCGGAGTCGTCATCCTCTGAAGAAACTGAGGAAAAGAAGGATAAAGCGAAAGTAGTTAAAAACTCCATGGCGTTAAAACCTAAGTCAACTGTGTCATCGTCTGAAGTCCCTCGACAAAGAGTGACAATTGTACAAAAGTTAGATACAGTCAAATGTCCTCCTATCATGCCCCAAAATTCTGCTCAACCGAAGCGATTGAAAACGAAAAATGTTCCCTTAAACCCAAAATTACATCCTAACTTAACTCAACCAACCGTAATAGGGACACCCCTTTCGACAATTATGCCTGTGTTATCTCAAGCCAACATGCTTAATAAGGATCTCATCAAAGCTAACGGAGGTGGTAGTCGAAGTGCAAGTCCTCAAACACAGTCGCCTTTGGGGTTGTCCTCTGTTCCAACATCATCCCCATCTATCAGAGTACCCACTGCTAAGCCGGTTAGTACTCCCTCTGTTTCACCAGGAATAATTATTTCGCCGGTAAATGCTCAAACTCAAAAGCCTTACAATTCTAATAATATTACTGTAAAGTCCAACAAAACAAAACATAAACCCGTTACAGCTAACAATGTGCCTCCGATTACATTGGATATTTTTAGCCTTTCAAATTACACCAATTTGTCAGGCCTTTCAAATCTTAATTTCCCACCTACGATGTCAACAAGTTCTTCCATCATGAAGCAATCAGGATTGAATATGTTGAATTCTTCTAAAGCAATGCCAAACTTAAAGCAAATTGCTTCATCCTCCACATCTGAAAAACTAGTACAACAAAAGCAACCCAAAATTGGTATACAGAAACCCCTAAAACCCAAACCTAAGCTAGCTACAAATAACGTTCCTTCAACTCCATCACCCTCAAGCGCGTTTAAAGGAAGCAATAGTATTTCGCCTTCTATATTTGCAAATTTAGGAAATTATAAAACCCCCCCTCCGTTAGCCGGTCCCGGTGTAGAAATATCCAAACTACGTGGACCAACAAATATTTCCAGCAATAACAGTACTCTAAAAACTGCCTCCAGTTCAAACACGACACTGTCGCCGAGTATTCTTGCCCTAGGGGGTGTTTCCCTTGCTCACAGCTCCAACAGTCAGTTATCTTTAACTAACTCACACTCAGCAATTATCTCAAATCTCAACTCTTCCCCTAATCTGGTTAATAGTGTATCGAGTTCGTTAACCGTATCTCGGCTTCCACAAACCATTACAATTACTCCAAGCCCGCTTACGATGTATGGGGCGGCCGATAGAATTGCTGGAGTAATTAGTAGCAGTCTCAGTAATAAAACTGCTAGTGCTCCACCACATCTAGAAAGTAAACCAACGAAGCAGATTTCATCGTTTGATATGTCTGCATTACTGCAAAATTCACCAGTGAGCTACGCGAATATGGCAAATGCCACTATTGGGTCTAAGTCGGCTGGTGGTAAGACACCAAACAGTATTGTTAATCCCAGAGATTTGCAAAGGAAGTAAGAAAGTAATGTAATGTTGCAAGTCGCATTACAAATTGTCTCAGAAATAGACATGTTTTCGAATGTATCAGTTTTGCACATTTATATTAAGCGCTATCCATTGTATTGTAAGCGCTACATTGTAGAGATTAAAAATTAAAATATATGAAATAATCACCATTAGCGGGTAGATAATAATTGTCAGTATTTTGAATCGAGAAAGAGATCAGTAAAATTATAACCAATAATATTTACAGTACAACAATTCATATTATATTCTGTATCGATTTATTTTTATTTCAAATCCTTGATTAAACGAAAAAGTCTTTGTAATGAAGGGTATGTTGACTCAGAAGAACAATATATGAGCTAGTTTTATTGTGTGCATTTTTATACAGGTATATCTGAATTCTGGATCGTGATTTTATGTATACCTATCATGCTAAAATCCGGAATATAATACCTACTAGTGTAGTGACAGTTACATCTTCTTTGGTGTCTGAGCAAAGGAAGGCTTATTCTGAATTGCACAGAGAACCACCTTTTAATTATTCACTACAACTTAAATGTCGTCACGTCACAGCGAGTATTGTGAAGTTATTGAAATCGAATTTAGACCTCAAACTAATTAAAACCAAAGGAATTCACAAATCACGAAAATGGAAAATTGTGAAACACAATTTCAAGGCGATTTCGTAATTTAAGGAAGATTTTCTAAAGTATAATGGATTTACAGTAATTCAAACTTGATGCACTATCATTCTGTACAACAGTAAATACATCGGTATTATAAAAATTTAAATATTTAAGAATGTTAGTTTTACTCAAAGAAACCATCAGCACCAGTTTCAAATAGTGGATCGACAGAATTTACGTCCATAGAGTTTCCATCTGGAACATCTATTGGAGGACTGATTGGAAAAGTAGGGTTTTCTCGTAAATACATATATATGCATAATGAACCCATTGCGATAAGAGCCACCAACCAAATCACAGGACTACCGGTTAAGTTTTTTAACGCAATCAAACCTGTTCTTTCAATACTACCAACTATTTCGTTGTTTCTTTGAAAAACTAGCACACTTTCAGATAACAAGGACTCTTTTTCATCCTTTGATAAGTCACTTGCTATATCGTTCATGGTGAAAGCAATTTCTTTCTTAATGTCATTTATTGTTCTTCCATCCATGGCGAAAGTAGTAACAGCGTTTCCCGGTTTCGTGGAACTAGTGAACTCCAAAGTAGAATTACATGATCGTAACCCAAGCCACCCCAGTAATTGCCCGAAGCTGCGTTTCAGTTTTCTCCTTAGTTCTCGCTTTCTGTTCAGAATTTGACCTCCTGACAACAGCCCCATATATAAGTGGTACACATAAGCTAAAAGCCTTAACGGTTCACGTTCTTCGAGTGTTTTTAAATGCTTAATATAATCAGCGACTGTTGGGCGGATTTCGTATGTTTTCATGAAATTCTTTCCGTAGTAATATCGAAGATCATCTTCAAACGCTTGAGTTCGCTTGATGTCCTGAATAACGGCAGCCATTCTTTTAAAATTTTCGTCTCGTGTTGCGAGTCGTTGTAAGGCATCTTCTAAAAATCGAAAGACCTCGTAAAATACGAGAAGACCTTCGGCCCAGACTTTTTCATCAGACATAGCTGTGAAATCAAGAAAAATGAAGAGATTTGTAGCCATCTCGTCGTTAACCATACTGCACGAAATTGAGTTAAGATAGTTATCTTACCGATGCCTAACTTTGCATTGACTAGAGCATCACTGACACTATGAACTTTACGGGTAGCAGCACGGAGCTTGGCTGTGAACGGTATATCATCTTCTTCCTCTGGCTCATTGTCATCATCGTCCGCAGAATCCGCAGCTTTAATAGCGTTCAGTAACCGCTCCTCTTCAGTAAGCTCCTGAATTATCAGCTCCTCTTCCCCTCGCCTTCTCATCTTCGCTAGAGTGATTGGAGCTATATAAAAACTTTTTATATCTTTTTCGAATTATAGGAATTCGAAATTCCTCCTCTCCTACCCTAGTACCTGTAACATATTGAAAAAATAAAGTCAAAATCAGTATTACGTAAGTTGCTCACTTATTTAATCAACACACATTTAACAAAACAACCCACATCTGACGCTAGCAAAAACAAACCCCCCATCAATATCCCAAGTTAAACAATAAAAATCAATAGTATAATATAATTTATCATTTAATCCAAAATATACATTCGCGTTAATGGTGAAAATAAATTTTCATAATTCTCAAAAGAAACCTTCACAGTATTTACAAAGTTTCAATCTAAAATGAGTTCCGAACTTACAAAATCAAAGCAAGAAACTTACAATACAAATTATTTAGTCAATGTTACTATACCTTAAAATTTAGATACAAACACAAGGTATATATCTTTCACTTCTTCGAATTGTCCACTTGAGAATCACGAATCCTACATCCCTAAACATAAAAGGACGATATACATACATCGTGTTGAGTACACATGATCCATATGAGATGACAAACAAACTAGTATATAGCCTAGCCACACACACAGCACAGCTCGAAACTTATTTGCTTATCCGCATTGCCCCACCACATTACCATAAACAGCCTCAAATACTGCTCAGTCAGCTGCTGTATGTGTAGATACACAGAGCAACACAAACAGTGGATGATCTAATCTATGTCTTGAAGAGTCACAAAAATGGTTCGAGATTTGCTTTTTTTCTTGATGCATATAAAAGTTTCACATTCACAGAGTGAAATCATGAAATCACTAATATCAACCGCAAAACAGGATTCGTCTGTGTATGTGTACAGAGGATTGCTCAATTTCACAAATTCATATGAACACTGACTACTACATACGGAGCATGAGCATGTAGTTTTATTGGATTCGATATAAAGTGGAATACATAAAAAAGTGAATTGACGCAATGATGAGTTCGTTCGTTCCATAATCCGTGCATGTGTGCTTAAATAGTATACACATTGGTATCTTTCCAGACTTGCAACTTGCAATACAACTGGATGACATGCTTACATGTCCAAATATCTTGTCACAAAAGCAGGCCAACACCTACTGACCAAAATAAATACTTTAGTGTGTAAATTTACGCAGCGAACCTTTCTTGAATTTTAATGATTTAGAGAAACAAGCTGTATTGCGATTTAGCCAGACTGGTTATTTGGTTAAAAGTTTGTTTTTTTTAAATTGTGGCCCTTCAAGTCGCAATTGAGATCTAGATACAAGAAAATTGTGACGAGAGTAGCCCACCTGTGGAGCGTTTTTGAAGAACTTGGTTTGAAAAACTGTGATTGTTTTATCTTTAATATTTTCTCTAGAGATTATCGTCTAAAGAACCCGAGTGATCTTGCAAATCCGCCCACGCTCACAGTATATTTGATGTTTGTGTAATCCTTGGAACCTTTTCAAGTTTAAAACATGCTGTTTGGAGAAATTTTGAGCTTACCAACCGTATGGACTAATGTACAATATAATTTTCGAGCATATTATTGGACAAAAAAATCCGGAGCGTGAAAACTTTGTGTTTTTGCTTGTTCCAGCTTTAAAATTTTGTTGAACGTTTAATATTTGTGCAAACTTTGAATTTCGTTTTTAACTTCCGGTTATGAAAAAGATACATGGAATGCGAGATTTAAAATAAAAGTAACGCTGCTGATGACTGACTCAGATTTTGATTCAGTAGAACCAGTAGTGAAGCAGAAGGAGTCATTTTGGAAACGAAATCTTTCAAGACTCTCCTCCAGCCGGTCCAGTGCACGGCAACTACTCAGTAAGTCCTTTTGTTTTAATGTTTTAATGCTTTCTTGATGATGATTGAGTATTGGTATTAAATCTGTCCTCCAGTGGTGCCTGCAGTGTGGTTATTACCTGTTAATCAATTTAGTACAATTTTATATAGGAATTAGGAACGTATATATATACTGCTATCAGGTTTTGTTAATGCTTAATGCTTACAAATTAGAACTAGAACTTCAAATAATGTGAATATTTGCACAGCTACATCAATCTAACTCAAAATTTAATTAATTACTCTATTTAATCGTATCAGTAAGTCAATGTCAATATTTATAGTATTGCTACAAAAAAGAAAAAAATATTCATGAAATGAAAACGAGATAAATTATAGAGAGGCAAGAAAGAGTATATAGCTCGAAGAAAGTAAACCGTAATGATGAAATGAGTGTTTTAATTTTCAAGGGTTGTTTTTATTATCTTTCACAATTATTAAATAACAGTCGGTTTGATATTTGTAAAGGTACACATATAAATGTAAGCATTGTGGGAGCCGTTAAGAACCCAAAGGCTCTAACCAATGGAATATGATATTTATGGTTGGTTATGGTTATTTATGGAAAATTAATTGATAATCTAGTTTAATGTATAATGAATGATATAACTTAGATTTAGTACTCTAGTGGCCTATGTCACTGTCACACTACAATACAATGCTTTCACTATGACTTCCTGTTATAAATTCAGGAAAAAATGCATATTATAAACATAGGAAGGACCTCAATGAGTTGCACATTGCACACAACGACGAGACTGAATAGAATAGCACTGGCACCGTTTCTGTTTATGATTTCACTGATACTCGTGAGTCATCAACCGCGGATATGTGTCAGAATCAGAAATGAGAATAATGACGCATAATGGGCAGGCGCACATATTTAATATAGTGCAGCAGTGCTTGATTTAATATCGTGTGTGTGCTCGAACGTCATCATCATCAGATATATGTTAAATATATTTAGGTTTGAAGTTTTTATCTTTCTGCAACCACTATTCATGATGATTAATTGAATTTGAGAACAGTATTCAAGTGGTTAACGCTTTTTATTAATAACCGAGCTTTCAGAATAAAACGACTTCCTTCATTGGGGCATATGTAAGGATGGCTAATACGTAGTCCTTTTGGGAAAAAAATTAGCTGGCTTATGTACTCACGATCAGTGAAATAAGAAAAAAATATCATCAAAATGTCTATTAGTATCAATTCAAGAGGAACTATTGAACGACCTGTCTGTGTGCCTGTGTGGGTTAGTTCTTCATAATCTAGAGATTGATGCATGTATAAAGGTTAGCCCGAATGTTTAAATTCAGTTTTCAGTGTCTAGTCCCAGGAAGGATAAAAAACGGCTCACAGGACTCGAAACATGAAATAGTTATAAACAATTACTGCAAACTCGGTGTGTGTAAAAATATTATCATCTCAACATCAAACATATGTAATTTTTGTACTGATGATTCCATTTAAAAAACCCTTATAGACTAGCTGATAAGACTACAGACTAATATATATGCCATTAAAAATATCTACAAAGCGTGAGCTAATCATTTTGAATTCAATACTTTTAAGCCACATTTTAACAAAGGCCATTAGATCATTGCATTTTAAGGATTATTAAATAAGATATGTAGAGTAGAGTACTGAAATTGTATTTTTGTCAAGTTATATTGATTGCTGCTGCGAGGTAGTGTTGAGTGTGGTGAAAGTAATGTGTTGGTTGATGTCTATGTGAGTAGGCCTGCTACGGCTGCTACACAAATTTTCTATGTATTTGTTCATTGTTCATTGTTTTGGATTTAGTTAGTTTATACTTTTTAATTGAGATGCTTGTGAATACGACCTAACCCACAACTCATATAGGTTACATCGTATTTTCCAGTAAATGCATGGCCATGAAGAACACTGAACACATCATCACTCTCTATGAAAGTATGAACTATATGATCGTTTCGTGCATAAATATGAGTACTAAGGTGAATCTGCCTTTGTTAAATAAAAATCTCGAATTACTAATTTGCTAATTTACGTAGGAATTATGTGGATCGAATGTCGAATATTGTGTTGCATTTGCATGTATCTAACCTATGTAGCTTTTAGCTCGGATTTCTGACTTAGTGTAGATTTCTTTGAATGGTGCCAGTGCCAATTCCGGTAATTTCCATGAACCACCACATTAGAAATGAGAACAAACGATATAAAAAAATAAAATTACAGTGTCTTCTTACATTTTTAAACTAGTCCTGTTCAAAAGAGCAATGTACGTGCATGCGTAGTCGTGTCGTGGTCTGATGAATGCACTTAAGTGTCTAAAGTCTAAATTAACTGGCCTATTATAGGCATAGATTATGAGAATTTGTATGAAGCTATAATTGAAAAACAGTCCATAGTACAACGTCTTCGTTTAGTTACAAAAGTATTAAACTGTAATATTGTTGAATAAGAATAGCATATAGAGGTTCTGGATTGACTATTTCTCGAATGTTTTTAAAAAATATGTATGCTTAAAATTTTCTATTTACATTAAATGTTCTCTAACTTTTAGCGATGGTACATGTGTGATAAATACCGCACGTACAACTATTTGTACGGTTTCATTCATTTTTAAAGGTACACGTAGGTGTCTGTAAAAGAATGTATCTATGTCTAGATAAAAATATGATTTCATACTTCGGTGGTTAATTTAATAGCTCTAGAACTTCAAAATATCGTGTTATATGCATGTAGTTCTTTTGTGGCGTCTATTAAGATGAAAAGATAGTTATGTGTATTATGCGATCTTTGCTTCTTCTTTCGAAATATGAACATTTTATTATGCCAACGTATTTTTTGATAGAGGTGGAATCATTTATCACACGAACCATATCACCCTCTAACCAGCAAAAAACTTTTGCCGTAAAATAAGAAGGTAAGAAGAGGCAAAAAATGTATACTTGACTCAACGCGGTTTGCTAAGCCCAAAATGCCTACAATTCTTAACTCATACTCATTCATAACCTCAACATTGTATTCACTATGAACTATCTTGGTGTAGAATTTCATTAGAATAAAGCTTCTCTCAAGGAGTGCCACTTTCATTCATCAGCTCGTGACAGTTATGCTAAATAATATGCTTTTACACGAGCATCATATATACATCATTCATGAAATGCTAACGTCGAGTGTAAATTAAATTCATTCCCGGTTAATACGACCGCATTCATGCTATCAAGTTACACTACAGAGCACACAACTAATTACCTAATATATTGCATGCTCACATGCTGCACTCCATTCTTAATTAGTACAGTTGACGGTAACGACTTCAAGAAAGAATGAAGGCGGTGTTGGAGTTTAAGAGGATCGTCAGCATTAAGTACTCTCGTAAAAACGAAATGTTCATGCATTCCCTGTATTGCCTAAATTGTCTTGCCATGCCATTCTTTTGTACAATATGAAATGGCTGCTTGGAAGTTTCAGTCTGAAAACTCAGTATTCAAAAAGCAAGTATAACGCCAGCTCAACTAATTGTTTCTGAGCACAGTTTGTTGCAGACTTATGCTAAGTTCTATATTTACGTCGGGCAATAAAACCAAGCCTTTTCGGAGAGTAGAACGACGTGAAAAAAGGACAGGAAGGAGTGGAACCTGCCTAACATTTTCTGAATGAATTGATCTAAAAAGGAAAAGGAGCGAATGAGACTTAATAGCAAGAGAGGAAGTACAGAGATTGAGCCAGCATGTTTTTTGGCCTAGTCAGGCAGACGATTTATTATTAGGTGATTCATAGATACATATTCCCATACTATAAGTTATTTTTTTGAAGTGTGTTTCACACATCACAGCAACTGTGTACATACATACAATATATATGCATTCACCGTCTGTTATGCATTTATAAAGTTACATGAGAAAACGCATGGAAAATCATATGTAGGAAGGATTATGTTTCTCCATTATTACATTTAGCTCAGTCACTTTTCTCTTTGACATTACTCTTTGAACATAGGGCTCCTTGTGAATACTGAGCTTCTCGAAAAAAAATTAGGAAGAATGAAGCCACTTACTTCTATAGAGTGAGCCATAAGTTGTACACCACAGATATTATGTGAGTGTGTGTGTAGGAATATATGTGTGAGAATGTAATGCATGGACGTGTTTCAACCCCTGTATGTTTGTGGGTAGTAAAATGAAGCTTTTTATGAATGAGTTGGCAAGAGAGGATGGAGGATAGAGAGAGAATGAATGAATGAAAGAATGAATGAATGGAGTAAAAACGGCAAGCCAAGCTGGCAAGGGAAAAGCAACGGGAAGCCAAAGTCAGAGAAGAGGAGGCAACAGAAAGTAGCAGAATGAGCAGGAGCAGATGATGATCGTAGTAGTAGAAAATGTTGACTGTGTGCTTTGCCAGACTGGCTGTAAATGTGCTGTGTAAGCACAAGTATCATCAGGCAGGCAGGACGCTTTAATAGCATGCATTAACAATAATGGAAATAGGTACATTATTACACACATCCTTAAAACCATTCTCGTTACTAGTTTTGAGATATGGTTGTAGAGAGATATATGTACATGATACTAGAAAAGACTGTAACCGAAGCGTATCTCATCTCTAGCAAAACTCCTCCGTAAATGTGATTGAACTGGCAGGCTGAATAGGGATTTTAATGCTTCCTCCTTTTTCGTCGTGTGGTGTGTGAAATAATGAAGAAAGGGTTTGGTTTAGTTTTGTTGGTTGTTTTTAGACAACCTTTTCTCCCATCCACTCAAAATGGAAGCACAGTTAAGGATTAAAAACAAAGATTGAGATTTCATACTTTTTACTGGCAATCTTCGCTCATCATCATCATCAAGCAGTCATCGCTTAGGAAAATGTTGGATTTCCATATTAGATAATAGTTGTGTTTTCTTAAAATTATTTTAAAACATGCTATACCCCACTCCTGTTATCTATGTACACGAATTTTTATGAAATGAAGAAATGATTACGAGAGGAAAAATGTGGATTACTTTGATACATCGGATTTGTTCCATAGCAAGTTGTAATAGAGGATTACGGTTATCATTGTCATCTTAAGCTACAAACTGTGTAGCATTGTTGTTTCTACGAGGGTAAATATTATGGACCTTGTAGAAAGAAGTTGAAAAGATAAGACGCTAGACGTTCTTCAGCAAGTTCTATGTTTGATAACCTGTGGGTTGCTACAGATGAGGAATAAAGGAGAGGATAACATCCATGTTTTTCGAGAATCAATACGCTGAGAAAAGAAGAAGGAAGGAGGTAGCAACCCCGTGGTAGCCTCATATACACTTGCATATAATATTGTGCATTAGGTAAAGGAAAAACGAAGAGCATTGTGCTTGGACTAGGAGTGAGTTGAATGTGGTGTGATGGCACGGTACAAGGCACATGTATAGCAGAAGAGAGAGAGCAAACTCGGCACACTCTTTTTTCTCTAATAGCTGAAAGCTCAGTCAGTTTAAGTTGAGCAGCGAAAGAAAGCGAATGAGTTGGGTTTAAGCGAGCCACTCTGAAAAAAATGTAGAGGAGTGACTAGGTTCTCTCTCAGAAGCGGTAGTGGTCTAGTACATGGGTATCTATGAGTACACATTACATTCACGGTTTTCCTATTATAAAGACTGAATGAATTTTGGATTTGTGAAGTTGGAATGGAACAGTGTAACACTCACTCAGGGCAAACTGGTGCTCCTATATAGAAGTAAGCGAGACAGAGAGCATAAGCAGAGGATGGAGTACAGTGGTTGAGTTTTGTTACCATTATTTCCTCTCTCTCGACTCGCTCCTAATGTACCATTAGAAGAGAGAGAGAAGTGTGTGTTATAGTTATTGTCAACGAGAGTGAGAGAAGGGATATAGACGGGATGGAAGTTGTTGCAAGTTGTAACTCGGAACTTTGCCAACAGAACATTCAGAAATAGCGTGCCGATCCGTAAGGTTCATGGGGTCGTGCTGCTCTTTGCTATATGTGCTGTCGTCTTGTTCTCTCAAGCTAACGCTGTGCGAGTGAAGCTCTGAAAGTTGAGAATTGGAGGTGGAATTTTAGTGCTTGGAGCAATCATGGGGCTAGTAGTCTCTGTCATTTGCCACACGATTCCACTTTCCCGTCATCCTCATCCCCGCCAACTGGAGCAAGTTTGGTGGAAACTTATGGATTTATAGCTCATTGTCAGATTTCTTCATGCAACGGG
This sequence comes from Sinodicranocentrus sp. ZH6, assembly GCA_027743935.1. Taxonomy (NCBI): domain Eukaryota; kingdom Metazoa; phylum Arthropoda; class Collembola; order Entomobryomorpha; family Entomobryidae; genus Sinodicranocentrus; species Sinodicranocentrus sp. ZH6. Next base: position 35,409 of record JAHZNA010003057.1, on the reverse strand, counting down.
GGTTTACGTATAAAAAGGGCATTTTCCTTTTTCAATTCTCCCTGTCACCGTCAACTTCCTCCCATTCTTTCATCATTCAAAAAAGATACGAGGAGGTAAATTCCCCAGACGTCAACTGCTGACATTTGTGTGTATTTTGGAGTGTTTGGGAATGAGGTGTCAGAGCGTTTTCCATGTTTAACCTTTACAGTCAATTTACATAATGTGTCATACTCTTTCCTTATCTTTGTAATGTGTCGTCATCAGAATTTGCATTGTAAATGTGCGTATAACAACATATGAGATTGCGAGTTGATAATGATGACTTGCCATAAAGTCATCAAAGCCGAACAGAGTATCCATTTTCGTTGTGACTTTGTGAATGAATTTAACTACGCCAGACTTTGACTCTGTGTGTTTCTCTGTGAATGTGCGAGCATGGCAAGACTTTTATCCTTTTTCTGAATAGAAATAGTAGGATTATTGCTGTCTTTGAAGTATTCAGGAAACTTGAAGACATATTTCGTCCCTCATTGAGCCTCCTCCTGTTCATTCATTCATAAAATTCAATCGAGCATCAGCACCACCACGAAATAAACGTTGTATACAGTTTAGTGTCTATATGCATACGTGACTTTGTTCTCTGGTGGCGTATTATTCACGCGAAACGGATGTGGAATTTATTTCTGGTTACAACCAACTCTCAGAACTGGTGACTTACTGGTATTAGCAAACTAGAGCAATTTATCCTTTCTCAGAAGTTTTCTTCATGTATTTTATAAATACACAGTGAATGTAGTGTAATGTGACAGAATACATAGTGCGGCTTATATTATACCGCTCAACACAATGGGAGGACGGGACAAGTTCATTGACTACAATTAAGTTGGAAGTTGCGATTACCAGACGTTTTCCACCGAAGTAGCTGGTTAAATACGAGGAAAAACTTTTCACACTTCGGTTTTATCGCATTGTTTCATGCAACGTGATACTTTGAACAGAGTTTCATACTCTGACTCGAGAATTTGGAAGGGAAAATAATATGAAGATGACTTCGGAAATTGGTAGAATTTTGAAATGCCTCACATCCAAGTCATATCATTCTCTCCAAGATGATGCCTACACCCACGTCCATTTAATCCGTAAGTGATGAACGTACTCTGGAGTAATTTGTCAGATTGTCATTGCTTTCTATGCTCACCGTTATTCTCATTTTCATGCACCACGAAAAGATTTTTTGTCGGTAGACAGATTCAATTATGCGGTAATGAAATGAAGTCTACGCAAGTCGAGTGTTTACTGAGTGAGACCAGGCTAAAAATAGTTGATTCCTTTTTTTCTCACATAAAAAGGACATTTTTTTGTAGGCGAGAAGTAATCAAAATTGACTCGGTTTTTATTAAAATAATTGCATGTGATAGTAGGATATATCATTTCATTTAACGAAAAAATCTCATAATGGTTTTCACTGGTCATTCCCTTCTTTTGAATTGCTTTCGCAGTTTGGGAGGACATGTATAATGGACCCTTGTCTTCTCATTCATTTCCCTTTTGATATTCCCACTCATGTATTCCTTTTTCTCGTAGTAATAATCCATTTAATTCATTCATTTGGCTTTATTAAAGGAATAGCATTAGTGGAGAGGGTGGAAGGAAAAAAAATTGGTTGAAAAGTCAGGACCAGAGATTTTTATTACTTACAACGTACTTTTGTCTTGTTTCATGAGGATGATAATGATGAGCGAACATTGAATTTTATATCTTGCACATTCCCCATATGTGTCAAGTAGCCATGTCTGAGCAAAGTTGAGAAGAGTTTGTGTATGTAAAGTGCATTGAAAGCAATCATATTTTCTGACTGATATATATCGCTTTATCACCATTCATGATTCATGGCTAGTTGGCGCTCGCATTTACTTGAATACTTGAAAAAGGATGTCAACCAGCAGGCAGAAAACTAAAAGAAAAAAAACTGTTTGTGATAGGAAAGCTCTGAGCACATTTTTGCTCCTTTGAGCTAATCAAAACAGATGTGGTCTGTAGCCATTCGCTAATAGAATGAAAAATGTGTGCTCATCAACTTCATCACCAACGGTTGCATCTTGCACTGTGCAGTATTGACGTGGTGCAAGTAAGAATCTTTCTGGTAGCTTGAATTTATGTGCATATTTGTCATTGTGAAGCAGGCTGACGTTCATCAAAACACAATTTATTCTTATTCAAAAAGAAAAATGAGAAAATTGTTAGATTTATTTGGGATATTTTTCTCTGCCATGTGTACAATTTAGGGAAAATGTCATCATCATCATCATGAAGTTGAAGAATTACTATCATACAGGAAATTTGCATTCTTGATAATGTTCATTGATACTAGAAATGTTCTGAGGTTTTTGTTTTGTTTTTTGTGTGCTATATTCTGGTATTTGTTTGTGTAAAAATATTTAAATTGATAGATTACCTGTAACTTTATGCACAGCTCAATCCGACGCACAGGAAATAAACTCAGAACTAACAGAGAATCCGTCTGAAGACAATCTCGACATAATTAGGGATCCACAGCAGCAAAAGAATCAAATAAGAAGACCTCGAAGTGCCGGCGACATTTCAGAAGTTCTTCATCAATGCAGTCATCTGGATCTTGTGACAGGAATCTCTTCCTTTCCCGGTGGATCTGCGGACGGAGGAAACCACTCATCCAGCATTTCTACAAGAACCTCACCCTCAAACACTTCCTCTAGTAGTAGTAATAGTAGACAAAACAACACGTCCGAGTCACAAAGCGGACAACAAAATAATAACAATAATTACAACAACAATGAGAGCTCTAGCTCAAGCAGTAATAATAGCGGGGGTATTTTGAGTTTCTTTGGAGTAAAATTTAAGTCAGGTACTCGACACCTGGATAGATCTTCAGGTTGTAATTCTGAAGGTGGTGGACTAGTCTCTGGTAAATGTGGTAGTGGCACATCTTCCGCTGCCCATCCCAGTGCAAACAATAACAATAGACTAGTAGCTGATCTCAGGTATACAAAGTTCCCTTTGGCGTACGGTAAAAACGCTCTGTCCGCTTCTAGTAATAATTCTAGCACGGTGGCTGCTGCTGGAGGACAGAGTAATAATAATAGGTTGAATGATGTCCCAACATCTTCAACTATCACGTCATCCTCATCATCATCTGGCCTGATTTCTTTACACCGTCATAAGTCAAAACTCTCTGGTCGCTCTTTAGATTCCTCACAGGTGGATGCAGCAGGTGCTGAAGGAAGCAGCTCTGGATTTTCAGTTAATGCTGGAATCGTTGTCTCCAGTATCCCATCAGACTCGCCTTTTGAAGAGTCCCACATTCATTTTACACCACAGACAAAAACCTATGCGCACCCGCACCGAAGCCCGATCCCGCCAAGTCGGTCCAATTCCAGTCATGGGACATCCTCAGGAAACTTTATAACAAATACTGTCTCTTCCATTGGACGTAAAGTGGTCAACAGTGTAACTCCCGGTTCGAAAGGAAAACACAATAAGAGCAAGTTGAAAGTGAAATCTAAATCAGACAATAATCTCCACCGAGTCAACTCAAATGTCAATGTGAACAGTGTGCTTGCTGGAAGTAGCAACAGTAGCGGAAGTGTCGTACCGAGAAACGCATCTACGTCAGCGTTCACCTCCTATTTGGACAATCACCATCAGGGATCTCACTCCGTAGAAAGTGGTGGGGCAGAGAGGAGACTTAATAGTGTGCAGTTAGGTGATCATGCTACAATTCGCCTGCCGTGGACGGGCTTTCAGCAAATTAACAATTTAAGCTCGGTCTCATCCTCAAGACCATTCATCCCAAACACACATAATAACAATTTAGAATTTTCCACCTCGGGTGGTGAGCGTTATGTGGAGTGTGGTAGTAGTAGCATTTTAAGAAGCGTTGCTCCCCTCCCAACCTCGTCGTCGGCAACCAGTGGACCAACAAGAACAGTCAGTGGAGCATCTAATAGCGGAGGTGGTAGTAGCGGAAGCAGTCGGATAATTGTGACAAGACGAAGATCCCGATCTTTAGAGAGATGTAGTAACTTTCGTGTTATTCCAATCTCCAGCAGTAGCGGTGGAGCTAATGCACCTTTGCAACCTTCATCAAACCAGTCTTTATTTTGGCGTGAGCTAGACTCCCGTTCTGCAGGTGCAATAAGCAGGTCTCAAAGCAGAAAAGAGACAGGCTCAGAAAGAGAAACGCAAAGAACAAGGAGCGCCCACTCATTAGAGAGAAATACATCTCATCGAGTTCGTCAACAGCTTACAACAACAGAGCAAGAAATCCTCTTGCGAAATATTGATTGGAACTCTCCTCCTATCCAACAGCAACCACCTCGCCGACCTGATAAGCCGTCGAAGCCTGGTATTTTTCCAAGTGCAGGATTTCCTACTGCGGGAAGAACTTTAAGTCGAAAAGAGCTTCCGCAGCAGAATCACCACCATCGTCCCTTTGAAAAGCTTCATAGATCCGCACCCAACTCTTCCTTTAGTAACAGCAGCGAATCAGGAGAATCCTCTTATTCAGCCCCACCATCCCCTCCACCTCGACCTGCTTCAACGCTGAAACCAGAAAGTAGACTGATTATTCAACACCCTAACACAAATCATCATCATCACACTTCTTCAGGAGTCCCACTTCGACATCATCATTTAATAACCTCTCCTACTTCATCTTGCCAAGGATCATTTCCTCATAGTATTAGCGCAACGAGTGGTGTTGGTGTGATCATGAACCCGATTCCGAAGAGAAGACCCATCCCTCCGCGCTCTCATGGGTCCTCATCCGACTCTGGGGTTAGTCATATAAGCAGCACTTCCACGGTACGAGGTACCTCTGACTTTTCAGACGAAAGTGGAGGAAGTGTGAATATTAGTCAGCATTCACAACACTCCACATCGGTTGTGTCCCACTCGACAACTTCCTCTTCCGGAGTTTCACATCACTCGTCATCTGCCAACAGTAATGCAGTGTCGGCTACAGCGGCTGGGATTTCTCTAGAAGATGTGAGAAATTCCGGGTTCATTAATAAACCCACCAAAGGCTGGCTTCACTCTGACCAGATGTTGTCCAAAGAAGGTGTCACCTATACTGTTCGGGTAAGAAAACTCATTCATTCTAGTTTTTTCCACTTTTCAGCTCTCACACAATCCTCACTGCATATGTGCTCCTTTGGTGAAATATATGAGGTTTAACCAGGATTTCCATCTTTCATCTCTTTGCTAACTTGCCCCATTTCCTTATGCCCTCATTTAGACGTTTATGACAGTTGCGAAAAACATTCCCCCTCTTTTTGCTTCAATCAATTTCATATTTTTTTATATATCGTTCAATTTTTCATTTAATATGAGTCGTTTCAATGCTGCGTGAAGCCATAGACAAATCCTTTTTCTTATCAAGTATCATTTTGAATAGCCAAAAACTTCGTTGATAGTGTACTTGTACTCTTCTAACATCTTCTCGCCAAGAGCTTTCCATATCCCTGTTCAAGATACCTCTTCACAAGATAAAAATCTCTGGCATTCGAGGGTCATTTGGGTGTTGGTCCAAGAGCTTGCTTCAAACGGTGTAACCAACTCCTCGTTCCGTCTTTCACAATTTATTGAATATCTCCGTATCTGTTGTCCACGGGTATATAATGTTTGTTTTTTGTGTGTACAATGTCCCTTTAACATTATTACATTACGTCCATCCCATCATGTTTACTTTACAACTCTTGTCTCCTCGACATGTCGCTCGTCGCTGAGATGGAAAAAAGGGAAATTAATGTAAGTCTAGGTTACTTGCATTTTCTTCTTACGCAGCAAGCCAACGAGAGTATCACTCTCTGCATATATCACAGATGAGTTGAGTTAATGTGATATAAAAAGTAATTTCTATTCTTATTACATGCGTACGGTCGTACGTTGTTCCATTGACTAGTTTTCTTGCCTCATTTTTATCTTTCATCCATCTCCCATGTATTAAACTTAGGTAGACTTGGAGAGCTCTGGCAAAACATGTAGACAAAGGTACTTTAAGAGGATGACGACGGTGAGCAAGTAAAAAAAACAAGTGTTCCAATAACATCATCTACCCCATCGTGTCATATCTTTTTGGTGGAATGGATGCAAGGCTCATACCTCAGGACCACAAACGCTTTCTGACTGCTGAGCAGCTTGAAATAAAAAAAAACACACGCACAATGCATATATATCTGTAGGAATAAGGCAGTGGAAAAAAATGGGTTTGGTTAGTTCCTTGAGTGACGATTCTCTCCATTTTTTCTCTCTCTTTTTTCCATACACGCCACTTATTTCTAAGGAGTGTGACGAGATGTGAAACATTTTAGGTAGGTACGTATGCCATGTGTAATAAATCCGGATGTAAAAGATCATCTTATAGCTTGGCTGTTGTTCCTTTGGATGCTTTTTCAAAAATATGGGTTGGAAAACTTGTGCCTTTTTTCCACTTCTTCTTGTCTTGTCCTGGGCACGTTCTCTAGCACAAAGAGTGTGATAGGAGATGAATGAGGAAGGAGGTAATTTTATTTTGGAGAGAAAGAAATATATATATATATATTATATATATATATTCTGTAAACTTTTTATGACTTAACGATCCATGGGCTCATTACATGTTTTTATGGGTTTGGGAGAGATAGCTCTTTTTTACATGGGATCCCACTCGCCTCTCTAGAAACTTGCTGTACTTGAGCTGGTGGCTAAGGCTGGAGTGAAAACGAAGTTTGGCTTTATTATCCCATTGGAAAATCTTGAATAACTTGAAATTCATGGAGGGAGCAAGATAGAGGAAAAAAGGTTTTCTCTGGGTAGCATAATTTTGTTTATGGGGAAGAAGCATAATGTGACGGTTACAGCGTATTAAAAAATCTTTTTTAAGGTGATTAAGAAGCATATTGCAAGAGAAGAAAAAAGTGATTAGTCGTGGTGATAACTGATTTCAGGCTTGATGTTCACTATAATTCACAGTAATTTCAAGACAAGACTCGAAGGTACCTAAAGCCGTGTAGGATGTCACTGTCAGAGTCATATCTTTCACACAATGATGGTTGATAGTTAGGTTTGGGTAAAAGAGAGAAAATGTGAATTACCTGTACTGCAGGAAAATGTATGGTACGAGGATGTTACGTCAGTTGGATTTAAGTACGATGTACATTTTTTTCTGTTATAAAGCTAGTTACCCTTACATCAGATGAGAGATGAGAGATACTGAAGGGAAAACATTACGATAGTTTCATATTACGCTTGTCAGGTGAATATTTGAATGGGGATTATTGGATTATTGCTGATGAAAGGTGTGAAATCCGGTACTTGCTGGGTTTAATGTGATACGCTACGTTTGAGATGGAAGAAATTGAAGCTGTGCTCGGTTGGGGTGCATAAGTACACATGAGATGTAATAAAAAGGGATTTTGTGGGGGAAATAGGTATTCATGAGGAACGCCATGAAATCGAAACTGTTTTCTCAATAACCTGCAAATATATTATCGGAAAGTTTGTGTTTGCGTTTGATTTAAAAACAGCAACTATATTGCACAATACGCGAAAAGCTTTCAAATAAGAATGAATATTGATTCAGGTGATAAAAAGAAGGATAAAAAGGGATTATTTTGCATATGAAATCTTCATCCTACGCTTTTTCCCAACTCGAAAGTGTAACATGTGTGGGAAGGTTTTTACTTGAATGAAAAGCCATAAAAGTTTATAAAAACAAAATTGTTCCTTCATCTATGTATCCCATTTTTCCAGGGAAAGGAAAGTCATATATAGGGAATACTTTTTGTTTTGTTCTACCTACGAACTCATTATGAATAAATAATACAACAATGAGCTTTATGGCTGCTGAATTTCGAAGAAAAGTGTGTATAGGTGTGGAATATAATTGAGTATTCATGTTTTAAGTACTTGATGAAATAATAGTTTTTTTTATGCTACCACGTCATGTTTATGTGAGGGAGTCTGTTTTCCAGAGAATTGATAATGGGTTCCGCTCTAATTCGACTTTATCAAGAAATCACGTTATCAAAACGAGTTTTCTCTCAGAAAATACCGTAATCATAATTACAACCTATATTTGTAAAAAAAGACGCTGTTCAAAACCAACTAAAAAGCTTTTGGTTTTTGTGGATTTTTTTATCTAAAAAGATTGAAAGATATTTCTAGCATGAAACATCAAAATATTCGCTAGAGGAGGACAACAAAAAGTATCACTTTATTTGAAAGTGAATCAAACAAAATTCCATTGAACTCTGTTCAGAAACAATAACGATGTAACTCGCAAGCGAAATGTTTTCATCTCCCATAAATCTGTGAAAATATAAATAACACTGTACAACAAAAGGAAACCCCGAAAAGCTTTTAGCTCGTTATATGATCACTCTTTATTCTGCACACATGCTCAGCCCATTCCCACATAAAGTTTATATGGAGTTTTCCAATGATATGGAAAGTTTCACGGGGGAGTTCAAGTAGTAGCTTGCTGCTTGCTTTTCACTGGAATTTCCTTTTGCAAAATAAATGAGTGAAACGGAGGTGTTTTCGTGCTTTGTCATTGTACAATCAGGCCGAATCCAACAAAAACACCCACACGTCAATTTCTATTCTCTTTTCCGTCGTGCTTAGTCCTTTTATCCTTGTGTACATGTGAGGATTTTTTATCCTTTGCTAAACATTATTTCATCCCTACATGCGCACTCAGAAATAGTTGACTAATGCAGGTAGAGGAGTTGTGTAGTTTGGTTGACTCACTCTGCTCACTTTTCATGACAAGATGAAGGAAGCCAAAAGAAGAAGAGTGGGTGAACTGGAAAACTCGCCTACAACTGATTTTCCTTACCAGAGACAGGTATTTCCCTTTTTGCTTATCTTACCTTCCCTTCGCCTCCGTATTTTTTCCTTCACAATACACAAAACTTGTCAATATGTCGCCACACCGTGAGTCTACTTCATCATCTACTTTTTGTCCTATTTTCTCTCCATTTGTAGAAGTCTGTTTGTTACAAAAGATTAAGGAAAGAGGAAATGCTCTGGTGGCAAATTATTGGCAAGGAGGTTTGCAGTGTACAGGTTTTTCATGGTTTGTGTGTTTCTCTCTGTATTTTTGAGAATTTGAGAAAGGATTTTTGGCCCGTCATTGAATTAAGTGATGATGAATCCGAAAAGGATGTTGAAACTGGGAAAAGTGTTTAACATTCGAAACCATTGAAGCACGTGGAATTACTCAATTCTTACCAACTTTTCTCATATGAAATCCACAAATAAGTGAAAAAAATCCCTTTTTCGCTGTTTTATAAAAACTTTTGGATGAGTTTGAAAATGCGAAGAAGTTGTTCAGTATATCGTGTTGCTATTTCACGGAGAAAAGAGAAGAGTTAAGATGGATGAAAATGGTAGAGAATATTTTTTATCATACAATTTCATCATTGCCATCATCATCATATTACCTTCAATGAGAAAACTTGTTTGCTTTCTAGTAATGAATGTTGATGTACACTTTAATCAGTTTTTTTCTCCTAGTAATCAGTAATGAGCACTGTCTTGTAATCTTCTGAGAAAATGGAATGGCTTGAAAAGTTATAATTAAAAGCTGGAAAAAAATCCCCCTTCCTTCGCTCTCTTTCTATCTTTCTCTTAAAGATAAACATTCATTTGGCTAAAAGTTAGCGTGGGTAGAATAGAGCCTTTTGATGTGAATCTTGTTTTGGGTGCCTATCAAAGCCCACCTGGAATTTCATGTTTTCATTTGCAGACATACAAAAAAAATTGTAGAGAATGAAACTTGTTACTTCTATGGAAAAAAAACTTTTGCGTTTTTATGTATATCAGAATGATAACGAGAAATATAAGATTGCTGTTCATTACTTTCTTCCGCTAGATTGGGATCAAGCGTTTATATATCAAATTTGCTTATACTTATACGAAACTCCATAAGAAGTAACAAAAGGTTTTGGGAAAGGCAGTGCAAAGCAATAGAGCATAGAGGAGGAAGAGGTGGGTAACAAAGAAAACAAGGGGTCGTGATATACTTATATATTTCGGCAGGAATGTTTTTAAAAGTGGAAAAGCATCGTTTTACAATCACCACTCTTACAATTGAGAATATAGTACATTTAGATAAGGTGATAATGTATCCTCCACAAAAAAATTATTGGTGATGGGAAACTCGAAAGTACGTTACATTTTTCAGTGCATGTTTTTCAAACCGGGAATAATAGAAATAGGGATGAGAAAAACACGAAAAAATTCTATTTTAAGCTCTTTTTATCATAAAAGGGAGGACCGAGTGTTCATCGTCATTCGTTATGGCGTGCTAATGGAGATTATGTGCTTGGGATATATGTTTAGTGTCAAAGCAAGCGGGAAAACAGGGAGGCGGAAGGAAGGAAAAGGACAAGGTTGATATGACACACACTGCTTCCCTTGGTATGCTTTAAGTTTTAAAAATTGTGTTTAACGAGTATCGAGAAAAAAATTAACTGTGTTCCTGTCTCCTCTCATCCATCCTTCCTTTTCCCCTGTCTTCCGCTCCCTTTCCATTCATTGGAAAAACCTGACTTCCTTCCGACTTGATTTTTTCCAAGGGAGAACGGATAAATAAGTAATTCACCCATATGGATTTTATGGGGTGATGGCTCCTTCTCAATAAAAGGAAGGAGGAACTTCATTGGCAGCCAAAGGATTTATAATACATGTGTTTGTATTCAATGGGCATATATGTATAATTGAGTTTGACATAAACAGGACGTGCCTGAGTCTCGGAGGGAAAAGATTATATTAAGTTTCCTGGAACAAACAGCGATGGATGCAAACAGTTTTTTTTTCTTTCTAAATCTCGGCTGGCTTACTTATGCACAAAAATGACAAATATTGTACACACATAAGAAAATCTTATTTTGATAGAGGCAGTGTCTCTGCTATTCCTACGCAGACATTTGTGCTTGTCGTCTTCACGTCTTCGGATATTTTTCATCTCCGTCAGTCATTCATACTTTAAGCTATACCGATATATAAACTCCTTGCAATAATACACTTAAGTCAGCTAAGCTTGTTTTTGCTTCATGTGAGCCGCTCACTCCCAGAGAAAAAAACAGCATTATGAAAAAAGAAACGAGAAAAAATCTGTGGTAGCGCAGTTTTGGCACGAAGAACAGGAAAGCTTATATAGAGAAGAGAGATACCGTATACATTATAATATTTTAAGGTTGTTCGGAAAATAAAGAATATCAAGCTAAGATGATAATCCTTCCTTGGTGTATGCTCACTCCACAACCGCTGTTTTTGACATGTCCAATATTATGAATGAGAAGGAACAACGGGTCACAGATGAGTGGATTTTAGAAGTTTGCTGTCCTCGTATCCTTCCTTTTTATAGATGAATCTTGAGAAGAAGCCCATCGGGGATGAAAACACACACACGAGAGAGAAATTTGAATATGGATGGATATGAATAATACACAACGTCTTTTTAGCTTTTGCCTTGTTGAATTCTACTACAAGACATGTGATATGATGAAGGATATTACTCTGAATATGGTAAACCTCGAGGAAATTATAATCTTACGGGTTTCATATATTAGCTGAGGAAATAATGTCTGTAGTCAGTTTTCCGTTTGTGGGAAGAGGAAAACGAAAAGCAAGTAATGCATATTATTTCGAGCAAGGTTCGTTACATCACTGACTCTATAATAATATAGGTTGAAAAAGGAATGAATGAATGGACCCATCCTTGTAGTAAAGTCAGCTAAGCAAACAGCCAAAAAAAGGATGAATGAATGAATGAAATGAATGGAGGAAAAACGAGTGAGAAAATTGAATGGGAGAGAGAGAGAGGAAGCAACAGTCATATATGATATACTATATGGACCATGGATATATGGGTGTGCTTTTGCCTTCTTTTATTGCGCTAGCGTGTACAATGCCATGCTTGGGCATGATACATAAAAGGAAGCTTATAGAGTGTGATGGAATTTTGAAATGAAATTGTAGGTATACATCTACATATGTAAATATATAGTGTTATTATTTCTATTACATATTCAAGTTTGAGCACAAGTCTCTCTTGCCTGGTGTCAATATGGAATGCAATCTGAGTATGAAGCATGTTTCCCTATGGGCTTTCAACATATGGAAACTTGTGCTAACTCAGGCAGAACATTTTGAGAATGCGTGCTGGCACGTTATGTTACATATAACATTATTCCTTTTTTGTTTGCTGGGATAGATGTATGTGTATTTTGCTCACTTATGTAAAAACTGACATCTCCAAAAAATCTCCTGATGACTTTGAGCCAAGCTGAGAGAGCAAGAGATGAGAAAAAGTTGAAGGCGAAGTTATAAAGGATGAGGATTGGGAAAGGGGTGGAAGGAAATGTACATATCGCATTGTCATTCATATTACGTAGGTATGTGTACGGTGTGCTGCTCATTTGAATAATATAAAATGGATTTTAGGCATATTTTATGGATGGGACGTGTGGTAGTAAAAAGTGTAATTTTCAAAGCGAGCCCGTCTCTCAGATATCAGTAAACATATACACAAGTTGCTAGAGAGTTTTTAGAGGTATGTGGCTGGTAAATACTAATACTGTCGTGAACTTGGCTATCCATTAAATCTCTAGAGAGAATGAAAAATAAAATAACGTGAACGTAAGTTACAAAAGTATGTAATGTTTGTCTAGGTATTATGATAGACGGAAAGTATGCATAAAACCCACTTATTTAAAAGTCATAGTCAAAGTGTTTTTTGTAGGGATTTATGGCATATGCTGTGCGAATGAATGAATGAGAGACGGAAAAAGAGAGAGAATGAATGAAATGGAAATTTTATCTGGAATCTAGACTGTCTCTCCTGAAAATGTAATGTTTGGTTGGATGCCATGCTTGTGTATTTTGTAGTATACTCGAGTTATGTACATCGCGATAAAATGTAATGTAATCACTGATTGATATATTTTTCTGTGGTTGTTCATTCCTCCTTGCTGAGCTGTATTGTCTATGTTGTATGTGCATGTTTGTTTCTCACCAGCACTATATATTATTCCAATTTCGTTTTGTGGCATGTTGTGCATGTGTGCGGATATGCATACAGATGTATATGCTTTCCATTCATTCGTGAGGTGGTAATAATGGCGGATGTCCCGATGTTTTTCCATCCGCATATTTTTTCTTTCTATTTATGCAGATGGTGGTGACGTGGTGGTAAAGTTGAGTGAGGAAAAGTGCATGATGTAATTTCAATGGGGTTGATAAAGCAGTGCACATTCCTGTGTCGCTTACTTGTTTCTATAATAAATATGTTTTGTTAGGAATGGCTATTTTCCGGTCTATTCTAAACGTGAACATTTGCTTGGAAAGGAAGTAATGCATATGTGTGTTTGTGTGTTTGGATTTTTCAATGGTTTTATGAAGCAAAGCCAACTGTTGGAAATGGGAATGAACGGAATCACAGTATTTTTATAAAGTAACAGGAAGACAAAAGGGAGCACTTCCGAATTAGAAAGGGGACGAGGTTGAATGAATGAATGAATGAATAGATTGGAAGCCCAGCCCTGAAAGAGTACAGGATGGGAAATGTGTACAATATAGAGACAAAATGGGAATGAGTAATGAGTGTCAAATGTATTGAAATTGAAACTGTGCACGGGAGTTCAATATCAGATTCATTATGGTTGAATGATGTATAAAGCTTTTGTGGGCAAATGAGCAGCGCTTCCTCTGAATGGGAATGCAATTCAAACCAACACTTTTAATTTACTCTGGTAAAATCCACCATAAATTTGATTTAGTCGTGGGGACAATTCAAAGAGGGAATTTTCGGTAGACGTAATAAGTTTGAGAGTCATTGTTAAAGGTTGCGAGTAGAAATGGAATGTAAATGAGTCAGAAAAAAAATGAACTTGCGCACATTTTTTCCGTGTATGTGTGCAATGGCGGTTGAAAAACTTTAGTTTTATTCATTAATTCATTCTCCGCTTGTAAAATATTTTGTCGTTTTTAAAGAGAAATTTACCTAAAACTATGTCACTCATTTGTAGGGAATTCCAAACTGACTCTTGGAAGTTGTTAATTAGAAAGGAAAAAGGTATATCAGTCAGTGAAAAGGGGAAAGATGCTGATAAAGATGGTTATTTGAAATGACACGACTTTTACCGCAGACTTCTTGCGAAACTGTGTAAGCCCAATTTATTGCCTGTTGAATGATGACTAATTTGAAATGGTGCAGGATTCAGTTTTTCTATGGAAAAGCTGTATATGTACCTAACCGTGTGTATTTTCAGTCTTCATAAAAAGGATGAATGGTATATGGGGGTTCGTAAAACCGCAAGAAGAGGAAGCGTCTCAATCTGTCTGGTGTGGTGGAGTTGTAACGGGAAAAGGCTTTTTAAACAGGCATTTTTTTGCCATTTATTTGATGACGATGTAAAGTTATATGCTTCTTTTTATACCAGTAAAACTGCACCATGTTGTATTTTTTTCTTGTTAAATATGTATCAAGAAACCAGAGCACAACACATAGGATAAAAAATGTCGTAAATAATCGTCATGTATCGTTAGTTATTCGGATTCAGAGGGAATTAACAAGGTTGTTGTTTCACATTATGGTGGTGTGGAGAGAGAAGTAATTTTTTCAAATGAAAATAGCTCTTGTACCAGTTGCTCATTTTTACTGTTGTGTACTTTTTAAAAAAATCTACTCCATTTTCTCATATCTTTTGCATTGCAGCCTTTTGTAAGACTCACAATCACAAGAGTTTTGACCGGATATGCATGGAGGATATTGAAGATGGTATGTGAGTAGAGAGGAGAACAAATGTATGGAGTGGAAAGAGTGATGATGCTTTTATCGACATTTTTTTCTCTCGGAAATTACTCCTCTTGTGTCTTATACTGTTTGTTGAGTTTTTTCTCTTCCACGACAGATTGACTCTTCTCCAGTGACTGAGCACACAAGAGGAAAGCAATATTGAATTAAAATTCTTGCTTTTATGACGCTCTGAAGAGAAAGAGAGACAAGGTCTGTGTGTAAAAATACACACTTTTTTCTCGGAATAAATGGTACAGAGATAAGCTTTACAACTGTAACCATTTTTTTTAAAGTTTCAACGATGAAGTTTGCTGTTATTATTTTCCAATCTGCTTTACGAGCCAGTCTGCAAATACAATTTGACTTTAAACTTGGAAAATGGGATTTTTATATAGAAAAGTCCGCTCACACTCACTGTCTTGTTAAGTAAACTTGCTCTTAGCCTTCATTATCTTTTTTTAGTTGATGCTATTTGAGAGAGAAAAGTAGGTAATATTGTTTAGAATGACGCGTTGTGTGCTCAGACAAACGGCTAGCGGAATTGTATATAATTTTATTTTTGGTTGGCTAGAGCCGTTAATGAATTCGTTGAATGGTTTCTGCGCGAGTAAATAATTGATTTAAAAGGTGAATTTGCAACATTGGTCGACCAATGTGGGGGAAGATTCTTGAGTAAAAATAGATGTATGGAGTATGTGTGCGTCTTGAAACTTTTTGTTTGCACATCGTGTCAAGTTAACATAAACATTTCATTCGAATTTAGAATGACGACATAAACCATCCAGCGGAAGGGTTGCGTTTCTTTTCATTGAATATGTGAAATATAAGCCTGGTTAAAGTTACACTTAAAAAAATAACTTGGCTAGAGGTGTTTGTTTTCACTTTTCCGCGAGTTTCAAGGAGACCCAGACAAAAATGGCGAATAAGCACATATGGTAAATTATTCACACAAGTTAATGGATATTTCAGACATTTTCCTCCGTTCTTGACGGGATATTAGGGGTCGTTATTGTTATTTTATGCTTTCTTGATCGTATTGCAGAATGCAGCCTCGGTCAAATTACACATGAACAAATGTTTATTTTCAAGTTTTGCACACGTGTGTGGTTTATGTATGGTTTTTGTTCTAATTAAATGGAAGCGTGTCAATTAATACCAGTCTTTAAGGCATTCGACTAATTTGGAAACGTGAGTCATTGTTTTTTGTATTATTAACATATTTTCCAGTTCCTTTCTACAGTAGTGTGATGGTTGTATTATGTGGGTTTTCCATAATTTTAGAAACTTTTAGACTTATTTTTCAAATGTGTGTACAGAACGTGCCATAACGTTGTTTCTGTATAAGCTGGTGGAAATTTTTCGCACGAATTTGTTAAAACTTGAAGGACAAAAGTCGTATCCAAACCTTACCGTAAGCTGAGTAAACAACTCAAGTGTGATATGATGTGGTGCTATTACTGGACGAGGACGACGGGGTATGAATATCTGGTCTAGCAAAGTCGATTTAAAGGGTGGCAATTGTAAAATCATCCAAGTTTATTTGTCCAGTACCTAATACGTGTGAAAAATATCTGAAGACTTGATGCGGAAGTAGAAATTTAGTACAAACACGGTTTCTTCTTTGCTTTCCACTTCTCGACAGCCATGCTTTGACTATTTTATATGCTTAACTTTTATGGCAGTACTCGTACTCATGCTGGTAAAGTAATTCGGAGAAAATGAAGCATAAATATACAGACAAGGTGTATGGTTGCAAATTATTGTATTTATTGTGGCAAGTTGAGACTGCGAATACTTTTCGGGGTTACTTGGCATAAATGCTTGCGTCATGTTCCAATCGTATCGTAATCTATGAATACGTAATAAAATCGCATTAAATATTAGAATATCACTCGCTCATAGATAGCAGCCAGTCATGAGTGCAATGGCAATGAGCACAATTGAGATGACTAGATTCAATCGAGTTGTACGACGAATAGTTAATGGAGGAAGTACCAATTCCTGTATTTCGAAATGGTTTGCTTTAAATTCTGGATTAATGCTACTATTTCAGACAGAAAAATACCTAAAGGACTTGTCCTATTCACCGTTGTGAGTATATTGACTTGTACTGTCTGGCTGGTGTGTCGAAAAAGTCATAAAATTTTAAGATGTAAAATTTGCGCTCATATTTCTACTAGTCAATGAAACGATGACATGGATAAGCACACCAAATTCGTGTCGCGTCTCAGTCTCCATCCTGTCTGACTTTAGTACTTAAGATTAGGGTGTTGGGAGTGTGATGTAAAAATTTGATATAAGAGTAAATACATGTATAAAAATCTCCATTCTTCATGCAGCACGTTCTCATCTCTTGTTTACTCTTCTATCTCCTTCAAACAATCAGTTCATTGAGACTATTCAATGTAAAACCTAAATTCAATGAGAGCAAGATGTACGTGAGGAAAATAAAATCAAGAAGCTTAAAAATTTGCGAATAGAAGGCACGTGTATACTAATGAAAAAATGACTGTAATAATGTAATAAAATCCTTTTCTTATTTTTTTACAGTACATTGGTTGTCTGGACGTGAATACGTCAATGAAAAGTCTGGATTTCGACACTAGATCGCTGATAGCAAAGTAAGTGTTGACATGTTATATAATATTCAAATATTTTTTTCCATCCCCTCTCACGTCCAAAAAGAAAGATCTTTTCTTTTCTCAATGCATAAGCCTACATACAACTTTCTTTTGGGTAGAGTGGGTGTAATGCTAGTAACTACAAAAGATGTATATAAAAGAGATGGTCCTATTTTATCCCACAGTTTTCCTAACAATACAGATAATAATAATAAAGCTACTTTGACAATGGATTTTTCGACATTGATGTGAAGTAAGGGTGGCCGTCGCCATCATGTAGGTCTTCTCTTATTATTACTCACATGCAAAGTAATGATGATGTTGGTAAGAAGCTTATCGTTTGTTCCTTACCTCCTTTTCCCTTCTTTCACGCTTTTAAAGGCTGGAAATGGGAGTAATAATAGAGAAGAAAGGGATGGGGATAGGGCGCGCACATAACATCCCGTAAATGCCATTATATTACATTACAGAGTAGCTGAAGAGCTTTATGCATGCACAAAAGAGAAAGATGTTCTGGAAATGTCTCTGTATTCACGATTCACGACATTAGGCATCTAACGCTCCGTACAGAAATACAATATTATTTTATGCATGTAATATACCAGAGAATAAGGATATACACTCATACAATGATCTATCTCCTGTATAATATATTTTATGTAGGGTTGCGTGGGCGTAATGCAGTCGTTTTACCTTTAGGCAGTGAGAGACTGGATACTTTTTTGGTAGTTGAGTTGAGCACCAGGGAAATAGATTCGTCCTCCTTTTTCCACTTCCTATATATAAACCAGTCTATATACACTTTGGGATTGTTGGAGGGCTTTTTTGCCAATGTAAATAATGAAGTGGATGTGACTGTGTAAAAATGGGAGGCTTTTGTGGAAGGAGAGGAAATTGTACAAATTCCTTGAGGAAGACTACACCTGGAAAAGTTTACTTTGGAGAAGAAAAGGGGGAAAAAGATTTAAGATATAAAATGAAAGTCTCTATATGAGCTCGATTCCTTTGCCCTGGTTCGTACCTTATGTAGTGGAAAATCGGAGAGAGAAAAAAATGAATGAATGAAGGTGAAACTCGATATATTTTTCTTCGTGTCAGCCCTCTCCCCCATGAAAGGAAGGAAAACTGATGATTTGGCTAATTTCAGAAGATCTTACCTCATTCCTTTCAAGAGCAAAGGGGGGAAAGTAAGAATGGTCTTTCATGGAATTGTTCTGTATGCTATCCTAGTCACAAGAAAATTGCCAAAGTTGCTCATGCATAAGGAGAAATAGAAAAGTTGCTCGCTTTCACTATCTCTGATTTCTTACGCATTTGTTAAATTATTCTGGCACATACGTATTTTAGTGCATGTACATTTCATCCAATATGTGATGATATGAAGTAAATGGAGAGTAGCAATTCCAAGAACTCATTACTTGTTTTCTAAGGGAGAGGTAAAAGTTATCAATACATTTTATCCTAAATGAATTCCTTCATAAGCTGCACACATGGCTTCTTTGAAGTTTAATTAAGCGTGTAATTACCATTGGGAATTTTCTCTGACGTGAAAATGTTTGATTTTTTTGCAGAGAATGCATCAATCAAGTTTGCGAAGCGGCTGGCCTTCGGTCTGGAGATAAAAAGAGAAAGGTAAGTGTACACATTTGTGCTTTCTCTAGTGTATCGATCCATTTTCCTAATTAAGTCTTTGTCTTTTTCCAAAATACTGGGCATGAAGGAGTTTTCTCAGGGAGAAATTCTCGAAAAATCATGTTTCCCACGAGAAGAAAATAGCCATTTTGTTAAGCGTAAGAAAGTGAGAGATTTGACAGATGATGTTTCTCCTCTTTTCTCTCCAACATTCCCACTAATTCTTTCACAGTCGCTGTAGCAAAGGTGATGAATGAGGCAACTCGACAATTTTCACAATTTTCTAGTCCATACATTTTTTCTCCGTAAAATAAAGATTGCCACCGCAAAATTCACCTCTCATATACATGATGGAACCACCAAAACACAAGTAGATAAAATGGCAGGTTCATTTTCTCCTTCATGAATATCCAGAGGAAAGATAATGGGAACATTTTCCGAAAGAACTGTAATCCGCATATATTTACATCTTCTCATGTGTGTCTGTGTTTTATTTCTAATGTCGGTTACAATGTGGTTGGTTGGTGTGTTGAGGTGGTATAAAGGAAAAAAGTTGGATTTGTATGGAGTGGCAGCAGATGGCAGATTGTGACTTTGACTGATGTGAAATACACTGCAAGTCGATCACTCCTGCTCTCTCACACGGCAACTTTTATTTTTCTCTACGTGGTTGTACAACTTGCTCTCAGGATTGTGTATATGTTTTGTATGGATTTTGTTGTAGGTAAATGTACATTATGAGGCTGTAAGTATGAGAGAGCTTTCGCTTTTTCCTGTCTCGGAAAAGACGTGGATTTGTTTTCCTTGCTGTGTTAGTGCCTGTGGGCCTGGCATGTGGCAAGACTATTAGTCTCTCTTTTCTTTCTGGCTTGCAAAAGAGTCAGGAAAATGTGGGGGTGTGGGTAAAAGGGAAAAATATCGATCGGTTAGCCCTGTTGGTTGGTCGTTGTTGGGAAAGGATGAGATGAGAGAGAAAATTTTTGAACCAAGCTACAACTACATTTCTACTCGGGGGGATATTATCCTCCGAACGTTATTTATGTACATCCCATCATTTCACTACATGGCTTTACTAGAGTGTTGTGTGTCAAGATAGGAATGAAGAGGTTTCCAGATCTCTGTGTAGTTTTAAATGTATAAAAGTTTGCCTTTCATATCACTTCTCTTTTTTCCCTCTGTCTGGTTCCTAGTGTATGGACCAGAGTTTTTTTTTAAAAAAATGTTTTGTATTGGGATGCTCAAGTTTGCTTTTTTTTTCGGAAAAGTGAGTGTTGCCTGTAGTATATAGCACACTAATCATAAATAGAGAGTGTGTAGGTAACTATTTGTGAGAGGAGGCGAGAGGAAGATGTGAAAGAAATAGGAGAGGTGTAAAGAAGACCTTATAAAACTTGTATACACTTGTGAACCTCCATTTTATTCAAAAGGATTGAAAAGGCGAGCTTTTTCCATGTGGGATGATGAGATGTGATGTGTTGTATGTTCGAGGTGAGCACGAAGTTGAAGAGCTTCTCTAGGAAGAAACTCGAGAAAAAAATGTATCATTTTTTCACTGGAGCCATTCCTTGAACAGTTATTTTGCATATTTTATGCTCCCCATGTAATACCTATAAGGGCAAATGCGGGATTGCATTGTATTCAAGAATAAAGTATGAAATGAGAACCCTTTGATCCGTTGTAGTTCTTCTCTCGCTTCCTCCTCCACCGCATTATACCACGCCACTGGCTCACTCGAGCCTCTAAGGTCTTCTTTTTTCCCTTGATGAAAATTGCCAGTTTGCATATTCCTTTCTTTCCATAGCTTGCATATTAGAAATGGCAATTCTCTCTGGGAATTATGGAAAAGCTGGGGAAGAAAGGGTGGAATAAGGAATTTCTTTAAAGTAAGTGGATGGATGGATGGATGAATGGGTGGATAATGAATCATTTCCCGAGCTCTCGTGTCTTTCCTATTTTCCCCTTCCGATGTAATAGAAATGCACGACTAAACACATTTGATGTATGTGCTTTTACAAGTCTTTGAGTAATATAACGCGGGCATTTTAGCTCGTCTTGAGTATTTTTCCTCTTTTTTTCTTTTTTTTTTGAATAAGATTGGTTCTCGAGCTGAAACTCCTTCGCTTTCTCAATCTACCTAGTTACAAAGAACTTTGAGATGGTTAACGATGTATATCCTATATATAATGGAACTCCTCTATGAGGGTGGGTTGTGTTGAATGAGACGAAATTAGAACTAGGCCACTTGATGTGATTCCTCTTCCAATTTTCATCTCATCTTTTTCCACAAATGCACTGTGTAATAGCGTTTGCCCTCATTCTGGCTCAAATCTCTTCTTTCACTATCTTCTCTCTCTCTCTCTCCGTGTATCATCTCATCTCTCAACTTAGCATGCTGCCAGTATATATTCGCTCCGAGAGCCTGTATTATATCGATGCAATAAAAGTAGCTGACATTTGCTAAGAATGTAAGAAATTTCTTTGGGGTCAACCATGCAAAAAAGAAGATTTCTCCATATGATTACGAGAGGAAAAAATGAAATGAATGAATGTAATGGAAATGACATGCCTACTGGGACATTTTCAATATGTATGAGTGTTTTCAATATAGAAACATTTTTTATACCTGTAAGTGAGAAAGGTTATCTATTGGTGCTTAGTAAGGCGTGATGCCTATCATTGGTAGATTAGTTTGGAGAAGATTTTCGCCAAATTGCATTACAATTCATTACCCACTCGGAGAATAGTAAGAATTACTCTATTTTCTTGAGACGTGATTTCAGACGAAGGAATAAGACTCAACGGGAGACATTCATGCTGCCGTTACTCTATTAAGATTTTTTTTCAGTAGGCCATGCATACACCTCAAGTGTGGGGTTTATTGAGAAGGTACAAGTTTTTGTAAGGTGGACGTGATGGAATCGGTTTGGGAAATGTTCCTTGAACTTCTTATCTCTTCTCTTCCAGCAAAGGGGGAAACACAGCTTGCTACCTAATTCGCACATGATATTCCGGCAGACTTTCCTTTAGCTAGGTTTTTCTAAAACTCAGTTCAGCATTGTACATCTTTTTCTTCTAGCGAAACCTCTATGGAGCAGGGCACTGAATAAAATACAGCTTACAAGGTGAACAAAGTCAAATGGTGGAAAATTCTTTTAAAACGCAAAAAATGGATTCATGCTGACTCGAAAATAGCTGTAGGCTTGAGCATTACAAAGTTGCTAGGTAGGAAGGGAAGGAGATTGAATGCAGAAAAATTAAAAAAATTACTTGACATTTGGCCTTGTATGATTCTCGGAAACATGGAATACTTTTAATGGTAAATAAAACCCCATCCCTATGTTTCCTAGATAGATAAATGTTTGCATCTGGAAGTTCTTGGAAAGAATATAATAAATAATAATAATAATAATAATAATAATAATAATGATAATAAATAACCCAGACAAGTTTGATATAATTTGAATAAAAGATAACGACGAGACATCATTAAAATAAAGTTAAGTAGAAGCTGCCTCTAAGTATATCAGTTTGGTCATTGAGTTACACTAAAATATGATTCTCTTTTATCTCGCTCTGACCTGATGACGGAATACGGGAGTCGAGTTGTCTTCTAACCTTGAGTTAAGTGTTTCGTCATCATTTGTGGTAAAAATGAGGGAATTTCATGCAACCTTTTACCGGGATGGGTAAATGAAAAATAAATACATTAGGTTGCTTGCGCAAAATGAAGCAATTATAGTTCAAAGCTATAAATATAGCTATGCTCGAGACAGTAATAGTTTAGTAATATCATTCACTCTCTTACGTCATTCTCTTTCCAAGTTTGGAAAGTGACTTGGAAACTTTCACAGTAAAATTGTACATTCTTTGCTTTCTCCAGGTTAGACAACACGAAAAGCCTTTATTTTTCCACTGAGCACAGGTGGTGGTGTGAGTAGACATCCCTTGTCGTTGCGGTGTGCTCTATATGATCATTGGAGTATGGGATGCAAGTTGAATTACGTTTGGATAATTGATTTAAGTCAGAAAATCACTCTCACATTCCCTAACGGGGAATCGATGCTAATGCCATTTTCCGCCTACTACACACACACTCAAAATGCCAAACGTTCATTGACGCGAATCTTCGTAGTTTCTCTCCATTTTTGGGTCTTTTGCGAGCAAATCGAATCTGTGCATATTAAAAATTAATATGCTCATTTCGCGCTCCTCGTTAAATTGTGCGTCACTCCCGGGATGATATTTTGGATTTTTCATGCTGAAAAGTGGGCGAGCTTTGTGAACTAGTAGACATGCTAAAGTTTTGTTTACTGTTATCTTTACAATTAGATGGACCGAAGGGTAGCTCGAATTTTGGGGATCAGACCTCGCTTGGATCATGCGGGATCGGATGTTCGTTTAACTATTACAAGTACCTGTTTGAAACTCACAAGCCTCGAGACAGGGGCTGTGATTGCTGTTCATGATATGCCAAATATATCATTTGCTTCTGGGGGCGATGCGGTAAGAACCAGAAATGCATTATTCTCTCCAATATGCACGTTCCTCCTTGTCGTAGTTATGTTTATAATTTATAAACTCTTGTTTTCTCTAGACGATGCTGGATTTTGTTGCTTACGTGGCCAAAGACACGATTGTTGGACGAGCTTGTTTTGTCCTGGAATGTGGGAGTGGATTATCCCAGGATGTTATTACTACGGTGGGTCAAGCCTTTGAGCTTCGGTTTAAGGAATATTTACAAAAACGACCGCCTCCTCCGCGGTAAGTTGGATTTTTTAATTGATGTCAGAAATATTTTGCTTTTGGGCATCAAGTTGTTTGAGAGACGTGCTTTGTTGAGCATCATTATACTTTATTTGCCTGAAAGCATCATTAGAGTTATTTTTGGGTTTGTAATTTTAGAATACCAATGGACGATCCAGAGTATTATAATGATCTTCCTGGCAAATTTCCTCCGGATATTCAAGCAGGAAACAGTGCTGAGAGTAAGGATAAGATTCAGAATGTTCCCAAAAATAAAAATGCAATGTCTAGAGCAAAAGAGCCACCCCCACTCAACTTGCATTCCACTTCGGACAAAGGTTAGAAAGATGAAGGACTTTGATTTATTTTTATGGCAGAGCTAGAGTTTTATTCAATTTTCTGGGTTTCCTTTATTTCAGAGCTTAGCGTAAATTTAATTGACTTTGAAGCTCCAACACCTCCTGCCTTCGGTCCTTCTGTCGAGGATAAACTGTCGGATTCGTTTTTATTACCAGGATCTGAAAACACTAACGGTGCTAATAGCTTGGGTGCTTCGGTTGGAAATGCTAGCTCTGTGATGGGAACTGGTCTGGGTCTTCCAAACTCTCCAAGCCAGCCTCAACCCAAAGATCCTTTTGATATGCGTAAGTAATTTTGTAAATGTCGTTATAAAAGTTGTCAACCTTATCAGGATTTACTGTTTCATTCATTATTGATTTAATTTATTACTTTAGAACCTTTCGCTGCTGCTCTGCCCCAGTCTATTCCAGCTTCTGTTATTGAAGATCAGAGGCGACTGCTTGAAGGCGAGATTTGGTTTCATGGCACGGTCAGTCGAGGAGAAGCTGAAGAACTGATGAAACATGTTAGAGAACTAAAATAATTTTTGAGCATATAAATGCAAGTAAATTGATGATTATAGAGGTATAACTCTGTGGATTTGTATCTTTGTAGGATGGAGACTTTCTGGTCCGTGAATCTATGGCTTGTCCAGGACAATTTGTTCTTACAGGGGTGCAAGGTGGATCATCAAAACATTTACTGCTTGTGGATCCGGAAGGAGTTGTAAGTTTTTTTGAAATGCCACAAATAATTTAAATTGAACTTCTTAAATTGGGCATAGTAAAACACACTTTTTTTTGTTTTTGTAAATACAGGTGCGGACAAAGGATCGTACATTTGACAATGTCATCCATTTAATCAAGTATCACAGTGAGAACTCCTTACCCATCATTTCCGCGGAAAGTATGGTTCTTCTTAGGAGTCCAGTACCCCGAGTCATATCATCTTAAAAAAAATTCGTGCAACGTAGATAAATATGCTATATTCCATCTGAACACAAAATGTTACATGTTTACACTCGTACATGTTTTCTAAAAAAAACTTCATTTTAAATGATTAATTCCGCGTTGCAGGCCATGGCATACTTCCGGGTATTTTCGTAACACTGATACATGTACAATAGTACCTTTAAAAGTTCAGCCGTTCAGACTGGAACAATTTTGCGATTCTGTTTTTACGCCAGTCACATCCCAAATCATATACATAAAATACTTGTGTCAATTAATTTGTTTATACAAAATCAAACAAATGGATAATCTTGTTTTGGGTGAAACTTTTAACCAAACTTTTCAATCGTATATTTACATCCCTATTTTTATATTGTAAAGGACTGTACTCACTTGTAATAGCTACAAATCCCCCAAAAAAATAATCTTGAGAACAGAACTTACACTCGAACCTCTGCAGATGTTTAAAACCCCAGAAAAAATATGCCATTGTGCAAACTTAAAACACGCCATATTCGGAATTTTATGGAATCTGTCTAATATTTCAAATGGATTCTAGTACACAAATATGTAATATTTAAGCTTTTAAAGATTGATTTAAAATCCCTTTAATTTTAGTTTGTTCAAATCTGAAAAGCTGCTTTTTTTGGCAGTGAAACCAAACCATCTCACAGTGAATCATTATTGTAATTTCTACTCCCTATCACTTGTCGTTGTGTACATACTCCCAAAAATCAAACACTGAAAAAGTTGTTAGCGAACAAAACAAAGATTTTAAGGAAATGGGATTGTCAACAAAACCTACTTTTATATTACAACCTTTTTTATATATGATCTATAACTTAACGAAAGCAGAGCTATGCCATGTTATACTATAGAAATCTTATTAAACTTAAACAGTAGTTCACACAAGTCACACCTGTCAACATACAGTTATATAGCGCATTGTAAATGTGTATATGTATATATGTTCGAGAAGACTTCAAAAACCTTGGAACTGAGTGAATATAAATATTTGAGACTGTAACTCACCTGTCGAATATTCTAATTACATAAGTAAACCATTTTATTCATTATATACTACTAATTAACCATTTTCAATTATTGTATTGTCACACACGAAGTTGGATGGGTAACGTAAGATGAACGTTTATCTAAGATAATAATTTATAGAACCGAAACTAACCACATTATCCTTATAGAATTTACTTGTTTTCCAAATTAGTCAACTCCTGTGTAGTATGTAGTAGTAGTGGCTTTAGAGAGAGAGAGAGAGAGAAACAAGTTCAGTTTTTCTCTATTTAGTTCAAACACTACGTAATAAAGTAATATTATAGTATATGAAGCAGAATTTGAAGAATTTTAGCATTACCGTAAATTCGCAAATTAGAAAAGATTCATACAAATGAAGAGAAATGATCTGAGTCTGAATGAAAAGATGAAATGCGTTTAGCAAGTATACGGAAGATTGTGTTTGATACGGTGAATATTTTACAAAGTGTGCGGTCAGGTGTATAAGTGTATATCTTAAAGTTGTTATCTTGTTGACCACTAATGATGACCTTAAAATATAGCGTGTACCACTACACTTCGTATAGGGATACCCTTTAGGATTCTTTAAAAACTTCTTAATATTATGAAACAGTTGTATTTTTCACAAAGGAAAGTATTTATGGGAAGTCAGCGACCGTGAGAACATTTACAGATTCGTAAGATTTCTCTTTCACTTTAAGCTTTGTAGCTGTTGTAATGTAGAATTAACGATGCCATTCATACATATAATATATTATTCCATAGCTTGAGAAAATTTCGTCGTAAATCTTTCATAGCTAACTTTTATTACTGATAGATATGATTAGCTCGGGAAGTTTAAACGGTGGTTGCTTAAATAATCGTTTTATGAAGTTGAACTGGCGCTGCGTGTATCATAACATATGTGTCTCGTTCAGGGAAAACAAAGTGTTTCAAACTTTATGCACGCAAGTGTTAGAGGTGACTTTCAAACCTTTTTTGTTTAATTTATTGCAAATATTGTGTGCGATTCTGAGAAGAAAACGGCACCATTTGCCATACCTGCTCTGTTTATTGAAAAAATAACTGTAAGAAGAGGCGATATTTTTTTAAACACTTTAAGCTGCAAGTTTTTTTTCTTTATTTCTGCTGTTCATGTACATAACATAATGTTCAACATTTTGTTGTAAAGTTGTAAGATTTTTGTCAGAAGTTTTAGTTTCGCCTTGTTTGTATATTAAAAATTATACCCTATCAAGTACACAGAGGAGAAAGAAAATATTGGAACATTTTTACTTGCCATAGTAGATTATATTATTTAGAGAAACATTTAGAGACAAAGGAAGATTAACATGTGGGTCACAGTCACGATCATACGGTACACAACGTCTTATAGTTTATAATATTATACTCGTACACTTGATGTATTTGCCAAGTTGCAATATACTTTGATTAAAACGTGATTCTATTATAAGTAGACAAAAGAGAATGTTTAAATGTGTTTGCAATTTGCATTAAAGTTATTTCATTAAAAGCATATAACATCAAAATTTATCTGCAGTAAAGCTGGAAGTTTGCATAATGTTTTTTGGTTTAGTAGAGCATAAATTGGTTACTAATACATGACTAGAATTAAGTGCCGGAGCTGCTACTACTAACTTTCATTATCGACGATCGAAGTTAGATAATTTTGTTGTGTCAAGTTAGATTGGTTAAAACTGGCCGGGTTAGAATTAAACTTGGTTACTTGAAGCTGCGTCTGCTAAAGTTTTTCAAACATACATTAAAATCGTAGATTTGACCATGCATTCTACTACATCTCACCACCATTGGACATTTTAATGCTTCGACAATGCTTGTGTAGGCGTAGTAGGATCAAAGATTAAAAAATGGAAATAGTAAATGGAGACCCAAGAAACTTGAATATTACGTTACACATATTTAAAGTGGATCAACTTTAGGGGATTAAGCGATTACGAGGTAGTATTTACAACGACAAGCAACAAGTTCATTATCCTAATATTGGATTAAGAAAAGTCGAGTAACAATAAACAAAGATTTTTGTAGCAGTGTGCGTTTCACTACTTGACGGATTTGGATTCACTGGTGGGTCTATAAACAGGTAAAATGGTGGGATAGCGTTCCTTTGAGCTCCGAGATAACGACCCCGTTTCCGTTGCATTCTCTCCACGGAGTGGATACGTTGCTATTAAAATGGGAACTTGAAGCTTGATTTTCTTGTTGAAACTTTTTGGAATTACAATGAACTGTAAAAAATGTAAAAACACATTTTATGACCACTACTTACTACTACCAACACCAATAGTAAATATTAACATTTAATGAGCGTGGGTAGTCCTTACAAATAGTTCATATTGAATCCTTATAAGATTGCATCCTCTGAGATTTGTCGGTGGCAATGGTGGTACTACCAACTTCTCATTGATCCACTCATCCTTATGCCCACTCTTGATTCTTCCTCTGGACAAAGTTGTCAGCTCGCGTCGTTCCGTTTGGACTATTTTCCCTCGAGCTGTGTACTGAATTGTCTACAAAAATTAAACATTTCATCATCACGAACTTTCATTAATATCAATTAAATATAAATCATTTTTTTACTCCATGGTCAATCGTTTAAAATGGTAAAGCGTGGGAGTCTAAATACCTCTGTAAGGATTGCTTCAGTAGCTTTAATTTCAACACGGCTGTTGTTTGTGACGGAAGCCCAGATATGAATCTTTTCTCCTGGGATATAACCCCCCTTGCCAAGTCTCAATCTACATTTCACAACCCCAGAGGAAGCACAAGGCATACCAAGTTTGTGCTCCATTTCGCAATGGAATGGTTGCTGGAAGGGAAAGAACAAGATGGAACTTAATTAAGTTTCTCAAACTAGAACACTATACTGCTGCTTTCACAAGAAAGTAGTTTCATTAGAGAAATGAGCTCCTACGGCGACAACAGGTCATTAAGAAATTAATATTATCACACGTGTTTGTAAGCAATGGATAGAGCCATTCACAAGAAAGGAAATCTTACTTGATTCACCGAGTAGCCTCATTCGGAAATCTATGTAGTTTTCCTTGTCATATACACGCTCTTGACCTCGGGTCTTCAAGCGTACACAACCTTCTCCGAGAATGTGTAAGTAAAGACCTGAAAAAGCAAACTTGTAAATTAGATTTAAGTGACATTATCATCACATAAAGACTTGATTGGTGTAGCTGTTTTCTTTGTTTGTTGCTAAATGAAGTCATTACTATGCAGTATCATTGATTTTATGGAGGCATCACGCCTAGCAGAATATATGCGATAGATTTTATGGCAATCAGTAGCTACTTCAAGTAAAGTTATTATAGCTACTGCAAAAGGAAACTGTAATGTAATCCGGTTTCCTTTATCAGGCTTTTGTTGTTGTTAATTATCACGGGTAATAAACAACTTTTCCTGCTTTCAATGTCTTCACTCATTCACACTAGATTTTAAGGATATGTGTATTACTCCCATATTGTTTTCTTTGTCAGGATAACAAGTGAAGTGTGGAGATCATCCGTAATTAATCAATAATCTATAAAATCAGGTTTAAGTGACGGGATCATATCTTGAGGCAAAATAACTAGCTACGGATGAGACCCAGTTTAAGCTTTTTTCTTTAATGTTACAATTAAATCCCTATACGATGGATCATATTTTGATATGCAAAATGTCAACCTGTTCAATGCAAAAGTGTGCACAACTCGTGCCGTTATTAACATGTCTAACTGTTAAGTGCACTTTTAGAGCTTGAAATTCTTTTCCCATGATCGTAATCATAATGATGATGCTGATGCGCTATAGAAGAGAAGAAAACCTGCGGATTGTGGTTAACTATATGGCAGGTCCCTTCATTGCACATGCATTACGCTGCTTTGATTTAGTTTTTATTGGGATTTTGAAAAACAAGAATTTTCTTTTTCTCTCTCCCTTTGCATATCTCTCAAGTAAATATCAACATTCGCGGTCATAAATACATTAGCTCTAAAGTGGTGAGAAATTTCAGCCTGAGGTTGAAACTACAAGGAATAAATTTTCCCACTGCAACACGACTAATTATTGTAATAAAAATGAGCATAAAACCAAACTCGCTTGAAAACCTGGCATGCTCATGGTAGTTCACGTTGTGGAAGTGATTCGCAAGCGAGGTGAATCATTTGAAAACACAACGCACATAGTAATTGTTTGCACAAATATTACATTACCGTGTGATGCCGAAATGTCCGAAGGAAAACTCAAAGTGAGAACTTTTAATGATGACATCATCAACCATCCCTCCAATCCAAATTGTTATCCATCATTATCATTTTTTGCAATCTACAGAAAGGAATACGCATTATAAACCCAACTGCATAAAATACTTCCTGGTTTGTACCGCAAAAAAAGAAATTTAAACATATATCCCTATCACGAATCTCAATTAATCGATTTTTACAATTTATAGCCAGACTGGAAAATGAATAAGTGGATATTGTACAATATCATAATTATTCCCTTGTCAATGTCGTCAGCAGATTTGAAATGAATCACACTGATTGCGTTGGGCTCAGCAGGAACTGGACTGTAGTAGGCAGTGTACCGTGTACCACCCACGCTCCTTCAATTGTCTGCATGGTTAAGTTCATTGATGTAATTCTGATTACATTCGCTCACGCACAAGTTCTCTGACTGACTGAGATGTATGGACGGAAAAGATGTGGAGATATTTATGCTCACTAATGGTATGCAACGTGTTGACACTGACATATGACAAACTTGTTTGGCGTGCACCAATGAAAATAGAATCCTCAATAACGTTTACAGCCATAAATCATTTTAACCCAATAAATAGACGTCTGAAATGATGATGTGCAATTTCCACACTGCATCATTGCAAATATCACGGATACATCAGGGGAATTCAAGTTAAATTCGAGAAGAAAAAAAATATGTCCTGTAGAAAAGCAAGGACTAGCAAGCATCCAGTTTATTTTCTCTAATGTATACCTCCCTGGGAGAATGGAGGAAGGGTGCAATCATGCTGAGTTTCCGTAACATGCAATTTTAATACGAACTTTTCAATATGGAAATGTCCTTATGTTTGCCGCACACACATACTCAAATTCATACCTCACCAGAAGCAAGGGTGGAGAATGTAAGTACGGTATAGTGGTTAAAAATGAAATATGGATGTTACGTTATAATGACTGTATGCTTAGGAGAAACTTGAGTACATGTATTATTATATCTATAAGGTACACAGCGGATGTTCTCACGACGGAAAACGGTGTCTCCCGTTACATTTTTCTGAAATATTGTTCCGGTTGACTATGAAACGCAACCCATCCCATATAACTTTTGTGGGGCTAACATTTTCAAGAGAGAAAAAATCCTTGCTTGAAGAAAAACTCCAAAAAAGTTCTTCATTATTTAAAAAAAAGTATAATAGCTTACCCAAAACAGGCGTGTCATCCTCAAGCTCCACCAATACCCTTCCGGTAAGAAATTGACCGGGGAAGTAGAGTAGACTTGGATTGTCAAAGAGGATCAAAAACTTTAGCAATTTACGAGACATTTTGCTACACTGTATAATTAAATTTTACTATCCCAATAAAACTTTTTTTCACAACACTTTAACGTTCAACCAACCAGTTGTAACTGGCGGTGGTAGTGGGCGACGTTACAATCGATTCACTCAAGGATATCCAATATAACAGCGGTAAAATTCGTCCTCAACATTGTTAACAATGCATTTTAATCCTGATTAATTTTTTTCCTATGATTCAATCACCGATTGAACCTTTTCTCATTTGAATCCCGCCGATATACAACCGCAATTACAAGATCATCCCTGTTATGATTTCATTTCATAAAACGCCTCGGTAGTGTGCCTTGTCAGAGAAAATATAGCAGTTTTGCACAAGCTATCAAATTAAATGTTGCGGAACGCCGTCAGTTTACACGAGATATTTTTTCTCTCACAAAACCTGTACTAGTACCTTGTTGCAAGGAACAGTTTGAAAAACTGCAATATTAACATATTCAAACTTTTGAATTTGCTAAAATCTCCCAACCTAAAAAAACCACAGGCACAACAACCACCATTGTAATTTGATTTATATCAACAAATTAAAAGAACGGCAACCACAGAGGATATAGCCACGCCAAAAACCCAGCCGCACACAACCACAACGTAAAACAAGTGAAGGTCCTAATTTGATTTAGGTTTTATATATGTAAAACAACCACAAAAAGAATGCGGAATGATATCCTTCGTGTTATCAAGTTGAAAGATAAGTTTTTATAACCAAAACAGTACCCGTCTCCGCGTCTTTCTCTTGCTAATAGCTCAACTTGCTTCACACCTGTTCTTTTCGAAACAAATAGGCCATCCGCAAATGCCAGGATTTGTTAAACGGGATCTGGTTACACACTGATACAGGGCAACAATCCAAGTCCACTCCCTGGTGGTGGAGCAACTAGCAAAAAATATAACCACTCCTTGCACTGCTCTCGTGCTCCTACTGAACTACATCATGATCCAAGCAGGACTGAATTTTTGATGAGGATGTAAATGAAGTCGTTCAATTGTTCTATCCCACTCTTTATGTATCTTTGTTAGTACAGGTTAGAATATCCTTTACGTTTTAACAATTTTTTATTCAACATTTATGAAAAGGGATGGTCTGGTAATACTAGGGGCTTTAACGTTGAAAATCAAAACGACTTATCGAATCACGACCACCTTCTCGTATAATGATGTTTACTTATTAAATATTACTCCACGAAGGGGCTTTTTAGCACTGTCCAAATATTCACGTAATGGATGTTGATCCACTCTTGAATTTAAAAAAGGATTGATCGTTTCACTTTCACTTTTTTACTTAATCAGTGTCCTCCAAGATGATGATGATAATATGGCTACGATGCATTGATGATGGACCCTCAAAGATCTCTGTAATATTCTCTTCTCTTCACGTTCCTCTCTATCACTTCTATTTATGGAGATGGGTTAGTTACAAAACATAATTTGATATTCATTCACCACCACCACTACAAACATAGACGAAAGGAATATACTAACGTATTTAATCTGCATATGAACCAAACAAAAGGCATAAACTTTTTTACTATGTGTGTGGGACGGAAGGTAGAAAAAAATGCCTTTTTTGCAATCCTAAAACACGAGGACACCCTTCCTTGACTTCGTTGCAGAAAGGAGACAAGTATCTATAAAAAAGTGCGTGTCACACTAGTTCACTTTTGGTAAGTCTTGTAATCATCTTAAAAATACACTATAAGATCTTTAAAGCATTTAATAAAGCACATAAAAATGTAGAAATTATGTGCTCACACCAAAAGTGAAACAATTGAGAGAGAGAAAAAAAATCTACAGTACACTTGTCTAAAATGGTCCACCAGAAAATACTGCACATGTACAGCTTTTTTCCGTGTGGATGACAACAATGTCAAGATTTTTAGTAAATTAGTACAGCTATTGAGGTGATCTATGTGGACCAATCAAGTGTGTAGGTAAACATATTCTAGATGATTATCAAAAGATGTGATGATTACCACAAGAAACTTTACGATTATTACTGCATTGATAAACTTGGCAGTGTGCACTTCAACTTGACTCGATATGAAGTAATCAAGTAATGTAATCCCTTTGAAGACCAGTGATTGATGACGGTGAACAAATATAAAAAAATGGGATAAAATTCTAGACTACTTTTGCTGCTTTGAGGTATTAGCAAATCAAAAAATTCTCAGAGAGCTTATTTTTATTCACCAGTTGAATATCTTTCTAAAGAATCGCAGAATAAAATACAGAGCGACACAGAAGCAGTGTTCCCTGCTAATGATGATAATGGTGCAATGCAATGTCGTGTGCCCACACAAACATCAGCCCTGCACAATACTGTGATTAGCATGGATGTAAAGTAGTACCTGTTGAACAATCCTTATGCATAGTAGCTCCACGGACTTTAAAGCCATCTCATTGTTACTACCTGTTTTCTTAAAGATTTACATAAGATGCATGCATACCTCTACGGTAAATCTCGTCAAGCGTGAATCTCACAATAAAAGGGTAAAATACATGTATACCTGCACCGTCGTCACTAATATCCCAGACATACCTGTCCTCTCCTTGTCCAAGAAGGAATGTATATATGAAGCGAGAAAAAATTCCAACAAGAACAATGCATACATCCATATGATCAGTCTCTTGTGCTAATGTATATCATCATCTTTATTGTTATATCATCCATGTAAAGAAGAAGACAAAAAGGAATTTTAAAACAAGATCCGTACCTATTCACTTATATAGAGAGATGCAAAAGCATTGAAAGTCCTTTTCGTTGAATTATGATTATGTCATTCAAGCATAGTGACTATTAGTGACTATAACAGTTAGGAAAATATGCGTTTTACTCTATCATGCTATCTTTCGGCTTAGGTGATGCTGATATGCACCACTGATTTGTTTTTCAAGAGATGATAATGACTATGAAGAATGCATATTAGTCATTCCTTTACTTGAGGATGCACTCCCATCTTTTTTTAAAGAGTTTGCAAGCTCCCACAAATATTATGCATAATTGTAGCAATTTTTCAAAGCGCTCATAATAACCAAAAGATTATAGTAACAAAATCAGTCATGCACCGAGAGTCCGCTTCTTTTTGGCATAGTTGTATATTTGACATTGTTAAATTATGTACAACATGCTTCAACAAATATGCTTTCAAACCCCTTTCAAGAAACTTTTTACGCTCACCATAGAAAATCTTAGCCTTGGATTTCTTCCGGTGTAGTATAGATTCGCTTTGGGTGGTCGCATTCCTAACGTTGCAAATAAACTAAAGTAAAAAAATAAATACCTATGCAAAAACCCACAAAAACGTTTCTTCTCTGACGGACTCACATAAAGACCTTGAATCTTGAAGGTGCCTTTCAACCACTTCAATAACTTCATTTTTGCCTCCACCATGAACATAAAACACTCATTGAATATCTACATTTCTTTTGTAAATCATCAAAATATATTCAGCGCCCTAATAGTTTTTATTGCGCTTTAAATAATGACGATATTCATCTTATGCAACACTCTTTAAATTTATTAAAACTGCTCCAAAAAATCAACTAACGTCACAAGACATTATATAACTTCATCTCGATTTCGAAATCCACTTCCAGAAAAAGAAAAAAAATCATGAATAAAATATCACCCATTTCGTTTGTTGTCCAAAGTCCAAAAAAATCTTAAAAAATTAGTTCCTCTCCCTGTTTTTT
>JAHZNA010003056.1:0-13929 GCA_027743935.1 Sinodicranocentrus sp. ZH6 | reverse complement strand
TCGGACCACCCAAAGTGGAAAAATACTCAGGAATAGGAACTAGGAACCCATATTTACTTCGAATTTTATACATTGGCATCACAACAGCTTCGTCATATTCAAAGGACAATTAAAAACAAGCCAACCATTTTCCTCGAGATTGCTTTTGAAACAAGTTTATGTTATTTTAATTGGATTTTTAATTACTTTTGCAGTGATGAAGATACGCAAGCACCAAACAAATGGTTTATATTACCCAGAGTTGTGACCGGTACCCAGACGATATAACTGGCAGTATTGATGGTTAGGAATTTTTGGTATCACTACCAAAGAAATACTGTATTCTTCCTTGAAAACCGCTACCCAAAAATACAATATTCGTTTTTTTTTTAAAATACCGCTAAAGTTCTGTATTAGGTGGAATACCGCTTCCGGGAACGCAGTAGAAATAAAATAACGTGGGATTGGATATAAGATAAGTCACGAAAGTTTGATGTACAAGCTTAAATTTTATACAGTCGAGTAGTGGCAAGTATTTTTATTCTAAACAATAAAAAATCATATGTGTTCCTACTCCAATGCACATTTCAGTTCATTGTTTGGCATTGAATTATGAAGGATATACCGCAGTTAGCTGCTTTATGTCACTAGCAATATCGTTCCCCGAAATATTTATTTTACACATTTTAAACAGAAAAAATTCGCCAATTTAAGACCAATCAATCAATTAAAGTGCTTCCCATAGCGAACATATTTTAAAGCACATAGTATTCCATCAGAACTGGAAATTCGATAGCTTTGGCAAATTTTTTGTTAAGTTAATCTATATACCGCTTACCACAAAAAGCAAGGCAAATATACCCATATAAAATCATTTATTCCTCTTAAAAATACCGCGCAAGGATTCCACACCACAACCCTGATATTACTTACTTTAAAACATTTATCCAATCTTACATTGGTACATAGTAATTACTACTATAAATTAATGGAAAATTTAATGACTCACCTAATTGCTTTTACTCAAGCTCCAACCTTTTTAAATTACTTTGGGCAATTGTCAGAGAGAAATACGTAAACAATAAACATTCAGTATTCAACAACAACCCAGGCAAAACATATGTAAAATATCTCATCCATAAAGCTGAAAAATATTTTATATAAAAATTATTTGATAACTTTGAGTCCTTTTTTGAGCTGGGTTTGTTAGTGGATAAAGTGCGCTTTAACGTATAGTGAACCTAGCATCAACTAGTTTTACTGTGATATTAGCAGACCAATTACATAAGTTCATGAAACCCTATTTCGTGCAAGCAAGCCTTCGTATTTGGTAGATCAAACTTGATATAAAATTTGAAAGTTTATGTCTTGAAGCTCCCAAGTGTACTACAATGGGAATTAGAATATTTCGAAAAGTTCCAACACCTGTCCACTGTATTTTAATTTGTGAGTTTATTACCTTCTGCCACGCATTGACTTGTGATGATGTTCAAATACTCAGTAAATATGTCAAACTAATATTTACAGCCGGACCCGAAAAATACGATGCCATCTTTTACGGCGTAGATCCGTGCATTATAAACCCAAGTCAAGAAAACACTGCTAAAATGTATTTTACAACTTGTCCAAAATATTCGGTGAACCCCTCTCTACATCGATATGTGCAACCCTTCAGTATTTTCTTTACAACATGGAACTCATACTTGGTAGACGAGATTTTGTGGTATCATGGGGTGACAAGGTATTCCCCGTTTGACGCTTTATTTGTAATAAAAAAGCATTCTGAAAAACATGCCCCATTTGCACCCGACATTAACGATGAACTGAGAATCTACCCGGTAACAAAATTTTTAATTTGGCTACCTGATTACAAAAACGATCGTCCAATCATGGAACTCATTTCGTCCGTAGCTCCAAAATTCCAAAAAAGTTTTCTCGACGAAGACTTTTTGAAAGCCTTTTCTCCTGCTAATTTTCACAACACAATGTTTTGGAATATGAATGGCTTAAATGTTCCAGCACTAGTGTACGTTCCAAATGATGATTATTTTGAAAAATACAAAGATCCATATGCGTGTCGAAACTATGTTGCAAATTACGGGTTCGCTTTTTATTGCTATTCCGATCTCATGACCACGATTACCCTCTCTGATGTGCATAACGTCTCCTTTGAAATTTTAAACAAGCTTGATCCACAAGTAAAAGAAGAATTTATGGAGGCTAACTATTACAGTAAATATAATCAGAAACAATCACTTTACACGTGGAAGTGGGGTAGTGATATGTGGAAGTCTGGAAGCAAACGAGTAGCAAGACACGTTTTCTCCTATATAGAGTCCCATAGACCTGTATATTGCAAAGATAAATTTTATAAAGATGCAACTTCATCCATGATACAAATATGGACAGCTGGTTTTAACTGGGATGTGTGGCTTGCAACTTTGATTGTGTTTGTCTTTGCTCTTTTAGTGCGCCATTCTCGGATCACATTTACTTACAGACTGTTTAATCAAATCCGCATATTTACCAGACAGGGTTTGACAAATCTGGAGCAGGCAAATAAATACTTTGTTTGTGTTTGTTTAATGTGGTTTGTTTTTTTTGTAAGCAGTTTATATGAGAATCAGATAGGCGTCAATTTAATTAGCACTGAGGACCGATCAGTTTTTTCCTCTTTGAAGGAGAGCTTGCAAAATGGTTACAAAATTATGTGGTATAACGAAACCAGAGGATCACCATTAGAAAAATATGAGTTTGAATTCAATATTTCTGGTATAGCCAAAATTGCAAGTCAAAATTTGCAAATCTTCGAACCAGCCTTGCGCGTACATAACCAGTGTGAAAATCTGGGAAGTGGAAAGTTCATTGAGATAATGCCAACTTCTATGATTCCTGTCGACAATCCACTATGTGAAATGTTTACATCAGAAGTAAAAGGTGAAAGTATGATATGCAAAGAAATACCTGAAGATTATTCCACTGATCCGGTATTTTTTGACTTATACACAGAAAATCGGTATTGGATGAGTAAGTCCATTTTAAGAATGTATGAGAGTGGATTGTCGAGTCAATGGAATATTTGGATGAGTTGGCATTATGTTTATATTTTAACCAAATTTGGATTGTATAAAGATAAGCAAAAAGATGTTATCGCGGATGAAATTGGGTATTCAAAACTTCATCCAATAGTTATGGGATGGATGTGTCTGTGTTCGCTTTCATTTTTATGCTGTTTGCTGGAAATATTATTATACTTTTTACAATATAAATTTAGCTTAACCTGGTTGAGGCTTGTAACTAATATAGTATATCTAAGGATTCAAGGCAGTTTACTACTACAAAAGCTAAAGTGTAGGTATTTAAGTAGATAAAAAATGGAAATATATACCTTTCGTTTGTAAACTATTCTCGGATCACATTTACTTGCAGACTTTTTAAGCAAATCCGCAAATTTACAGGACAGGGTTTGACAAATCTGGAGCAGGCGAATAAAAACTTTGTTTGCATTTGTTTAATTTGGTTTGTTGTACTTGTAAGCAGTTTATATGTAAATCAGATGGGCGTAAGTTTAATTAGCACTGAAAACAGATCAGCTTTTTCCTCTGCAAAGGAGAGCTTGCAAAATGGATATAAAATTATGTGGCAGAGCGATACAGGTAAAAACATAATGAAAACATGTGAAGTTGAATTTAATATTTCCGATATAACAGCAATGGCAAGTCAAAATTTGCAACTTTTGGAGGATTCTTTACAAATATCAACTCATTGTTATAATCTGGGAATTGGAAAGTTCATATATTTTATGCCAAATTTATTAATCTGCAGATACAATCCAATATGTAAAATGCATATTTGGAAGGTGAAAGGTGAAAGCATGATTTGTAAAGAAATATGAGCTATCATTATAATTCACGAATATATTGAGCAAGTCTAATATCAGCATATATTATGCCATTAAAACTTTCACAAATATCCATAAACATTCTTTGAGAAGTCTGCTATAGCTCCAGCGCCTACAGCTCAGTAGAAAGATGAAAAATATCTCAAGATGAAACTTAATTTTCTCTTATTTATTTATCATCTAAAAAATTAACACATCAATACATTCAAGTTTCCACATTTTAACTTTTACTTTATTAGAAAAAAATTAGTCAACTGATTAAACATGACATAGATAACCACACAGAATACTCCGAATATCACGGTAATTGCGATATTATTTCCTAATCTGTTACTAAAGTTGCAGCTGTTCTCTTGACATGTGCAGACCTTTGTTTCAAAGCATGATGGGCCGAAAAATGTTGTAAAATTGGTAATAAACTGAGCAACTTCTGTGTCCACTCTTTCAATCACAGCTTTCGACTCTCCCTCATGACATCCTTGGCTGAAGGAGTGGATATGCCTGTGACTAGGAATACACGTACGAATCGTGGCTTCAAGAGGATGCTCCCGGAAATTCCCTTTGAATGTAAATTTCGCACAGGTAAAAGCTGGTATCAGACGAGTTTTGTTTTCTGGGTGGTCTAGCCAAATTTACAAAATAAAGGCAATTAAACATCGACCAAATTTAAAATTACATTTCAAGCTTATTAGCCCACCTCTCATTTCTCGTATCAAGTTGACCATTTTCCCCCTCGCGTCATTATGATTAGGTAAAGTATCGTAACAATTAACTCGAAGCTTTCGCCTCGTTCGCTCCCCATCCTTGCAAGAGTCTTCGGAAATGTCATCAAAATCGTGAAAAGATTCCCCCTCCATGTGAATGCAATTAAAACACTTGAGCCCTACAACCAAATTCAGTGAAAAATATGTAAAATCACAGATTATGAACAAAAGAAGTGTGATTATCGAGTAACTCACGTTTTGCTCCATTAATTTTGATAATGAGCAGACATGTAATGATGAGGATTCCAAAGAGCACCCCAGAAGCGGAAAGGTTTCCCATTGTTACCGATATAGGTTAATTGACTCAAGATTCCCATCCCATAATGTAGCTGCTAATTAAATGAATTTAACACTATTAACAATACACACTTCTTGTTGTCTTCGTGTGATGCAAGTTTTGAGAATCATGGTGTGTGGTTCCTTTTGCTAATCCCTTTCACATTTTTCCTAATCAACGTAAACTAAATTTTCATCTTATCAAATGATGTAAAAATGGCTCTCGGTTTTTTGTTATTAGCAAAGTTATTCTGGTGTTATTTCTAAAGAAAGGTGAATTAATCCACTAATTTCTTCACTTTGTTAGAAAAGCCAATCCGAATCTGTTCACATACAACATAAAAATATTCACAAAAATTATTCATCTGCTGGTTTAATTTATGTAAATAAAAAACTTTAAAAGAAATGAAATACATACCTCTTATGGAAAATATCAGTATGACGTCCCTCTTCCCCATTTTCCTCTCAATTATTGTTATTAAAGCTCATTTAGACTTTCCTTCTCCTCACTCTGACACTGAACATGTGACTCATTTCACACAAAAACACTTTCTCGGGGAGGCTCGGCAATGGTTGGTAGTGAGCGAGTGCATGCAGCCTTAGAGAAAATCCGGCTCACCTTCTGCAACGCATGTAGATATAAAGCTGGGAAAAGTGGATCGATAATCTTTTGCTGCACTGCCATATCAAGGGGAAGTTTTGGAAAAATGCTGGAAAAGTCTTTACTCTTTAGCATGGCATGGCTGTGCTAAAATTTGTGACAAGTTATACTAACCCAGTTTTCTCACAAATTGAATGTCTTCCTAATATTTAGTAATCTTGATGTCCAACCTTTTTTGAAAGTTGGTATAATCTCCAAAATATTTGAATAAATCCTTCCATCCTCTACCTCCTCCACTTTAATTTTTCTCTGAGATTCCTTTCCCGTGTAAAATATCATTGTCCCTTTCTCCACGAAAGAGAGTTTATATTTCATGCAAATGGCGTCGAAAGAGAGCTAATCCAACTGTGCCTGGAACACAAGAAAGTTTGAAGTGATAAATGTCCTAGTCAAGAGAAAATTTTGAAAGCTTAAAGTAATGTGATACCTGTTTCAGGAAAATTTCAAACTGGTGACGTCCTTTTTCACAGTTTTCATCACCGTCAATAGAAGAACTCCTACTGAACTCGATGCATAACTACAATACAAGCGATGACCCGACCCTGACCTATTCGGGCCTTAATGTGATTTTAAATTAACGAAAGACTACTCTGGCAGAAATGAGCATTCACATGGAGAAGTTATTTGTGTGTCTTGCTTTCTTCACTCGGCTTGCACATTTGTTTGCTTCACAGAAAAAAAAATCCAAGGGAGAGTCAGCAACTGAGCAGTGATGAAAGGGGAATGCATTGCATGTGTATGAGTATGATGCTGAACAGCTTGCAAGGCTGTAAGTAGAAATCAGGTTCACTGAACCACATACATATATATGTATATAGCCATATGTGGTTTTCAAGATTTAGGATTCCGTTAAATTAAAATATTATTTTTCAATGCATTTAATAATCTTCCAAAGTGATCACGAGCTTTACCCAAAATAGGCATCCCAGTATCCCAAACAGGTTCATTACTAACTACTTCGGATATCTGAAGTAAACAACTTTCCATTCTCCAAAATGTACTTACACTTGCTTCATAAAATTCTTTTCAATGCAAAACTATTCTGACTTGTTTTACTTTCTAACAACGCAAAAAATGTGTAGTATTTATCAATTAATCATATCTATCGTCTTTAATATCTTTTGCCAATATAAGATCCCGCTCTTTCCTCTGAGCTGCTAAATTTTAATTTTCTTGTCCTTTTTTTGCATCTAAATTTAAATTCTCAGTTTTTAAC
This sequence comes from Sinodicranocentrus sp. ZH6, assembly GCA_027743935.1. Lineage (NCBI taxonomy): Eukaryota > Metazoa > Arthropoda > Collembola > Entomobryomorpha > Entomobryidae > Sinodicranocentrus > Sinodicranocentrus sp. ZH6. The sequence goes on along the minus strand of JAHZNA010003056.1, from coordinate 7,132 downwards.
GGAGATAATCAACAATGTAACGCCAGCTAGCTATTCCATTATGGCAAAATTGTATGACAAGTTCATTTTTATATTTAATTTTACTGAGATATGCTCAACCGAAAAAATAAGTGTGAAAGAGTGCTGCTAAACGAAGTAGTGCATGAACTTATTGAGCTATTTTTAGCGGATCCTTAATTTTCTTAAAATAAGTTTAATGTTCTTGGCGGTGATTAAATTTAATGGCGTCATTCACTTCCGAACTCAATTTAACAAAGAAGGATGGTGATATTAATGCTGGAATTAATCAGAGTGGTCAAGTACTAAATAGCCGGTTGCAAGTTAATCGTTCAAATAAGAAGTTTCAAATATTTATTGTTGCAGATGCACTCCTCCCTCCAGATCTCCTCACTGCACTCAAAGTGCGACATATTGCGACATTACGAAATCAATTTATCAATGCAACTATTTTTATTTATCATAGTATCCCGTGTTATCATCCGAAATCAATCGTACATCATGTACATCATGTGGTCAACGCTGAAACCTAACGGAGAAATTTTTTGTTTAACAATACCAATGTCGCTGGCACTCAAAGTCTTACTTCTTGTCAGAACCTTGAAGTCCTTGATCCCATCATCTGCACATCGATACACAAGTGCCACGCTGGTGTCTGCATTTGCCCAAATGAAGCTGTCCATACTTGATGTCGAAGGTGCTTTTATAGTCACACTTCCGTCTGGTCTCACTGCTGTGCCACCAACGCAGACAGTTTGGGCAGCAGCGTTAAGCTGACCGCTAATGAGTCCAGGATTCAAAACATCAGGAGGGGTAGCAGTAGCGCAGAGCTGGAGAAACTGCGGGGGATTTGGCATGTGAGGAAAGCCCGTGTTTACAATTGTTGTAACTGCCAGTCCAGCGTTAAGAATGAGCTGCATTGAATCCAATTCCGTTTGATTATTGGCAGGTCGACCAAGTAAAGCTTGGGCGTAGTGTCGATACAAAGTTTGACTTCCCATTGGCACGTAAAAAATACCTGGTGGAATGTTCGGCAGAATGTTTATTGATGTGGAAGAATATTTCAGAATCTCTGTCGACGAAAGGCAGGGCCCTTCACTCGCATCCGCAGCTGTCAACTGACCCATACATTTTGAAGTCATGCAAAGTAGCAACACTGCCAAAACTGGAACTGAAAAATGAACTAGAAAGAAAAGTGGCAAAAGTAATTATTACATATACTACCTTTTCATGATAAATGGTAAAATTATTAATTACTCGCACTCACCTGAGTTCATGATGATTTGAAGATTTCCGGTATTGTCCACAGTTTAACTTGTAGCTTGCTAATGATGAAAATTAACAAATTTGTATTCATTTTTATACTGAATCCAACCAAATGTGCGAAGAGTTAGATTAAATGATTTTAATTTTTAACAAATCTCTAATTCTCTGTCAATCATGCATTAGCTGATTAGTTTTTATTTATTCAAGTTCACGCCGCCGACCTTTGTGTACTGTGATCCAGCTCTCCAAACGATACATCAATGGCAGCTTTGCAATTACCAATTGTCACGTTTATTTCACACTTTGACCCTTCCTAGTTTAAATTGCCTTGATGGCTCAATTAAAATAAAACATAATCTCTTTGTGTACTTGGATCCTCCCCTAGAATTAACGGTGGATGACAAATTTGCCGGCACCAATGAGCTCAAATATATTAATAATCCTCGCTTAAATTTTTATAACTCAATAAGAATAAAAGATAATCCCTTTGAATGACTGCATGGTTGGGCATTATGAATAGGTTCACTTGCATGCATCTCCGATCTCCCATTTGTATTGAGATTTTCCGGACTCAATTTGAAATTAACATAATCCCTGTATTCAAAGAAATTCATGGGACTTATGTAATGAGCATATATATTTATCTCTCATTTTTATGACTCAATTAGAACTTTAAAGCGTAAGTTTAAGTTTATAGTGAATCGAACCAAATGGGTAATGAGTTTTATTTAATGATTGGCATTTTTACAAACAAATTCCTCGCTCACGCGACAAACCAATATACTATAGTATGACGCAGAATCATTCCAAAACAGTTTTTCCATAGATTGGTTAACGAAGAATCCGAAAATGACATTTATTACCCAAACGCCCACCTCGGGTGGAGATATTTAATGCGGCATATGTACACTATTAAGGTTAGTTTGATTTTTGACAACATTATGCATTACCATTGGGAAAGCTAAATTAAAGAAGTGTTAATGATCAGTTTGAAGTTAATTTGTCCAAAATAACCAACATATTAAATTTGCATCTTTCCTACTTCAAAAATACCTTCATCAGAGGAAGGCCCTTTGGAGTTATAAATGTCATTTTCGGATTTTTCTTGAACGATTCTATGGAAAAAATTGTTTTTGGAATGATTCTTGTGTCACACTAGTATATATTTGTTTGTTCATCAGTGTCAATCAGGTAATCAGCTGAATACATAATTCAAGTTCTCACAGTATCAATTAGAAACGATAATCCCTTTGTGTACTGATATCCACCACAACAAACAAAAGGTTGATGGCAGTTTATGCAAACACTAATGGGCTCACTGGCTCACACATATCGTCCACTCTTGCTGTAATTACTTTGTAGGTGTTTCGAGAGATGATTGAAAAACCAAATTATTTTATCAATGCAAATATTTTTATTAATCCGTAAAGCACCCCATATTATCATCCAATCAAAATCAATCGTACATCATGTACATCATGTGGTCTTCGCTGAAACCTAACGGAGCAATTTTTTGTTTAACAATAGCAATGTCGCTGGCGCTCAAAGTCTTACTTCTTGTAAGAACCTTGAAGTCCTTGATCCCATCATCTGCACATCGATACACAAGGGCCACGCTGGTGTCTGCATTGGCCCAAATGAAGCTGTCCATGCTTGATGTCGAAGGTGCTTTTATAGCCGTACTTCCGTCAGGTCTCACTGCTTCAGTACCTACGCAGACAGTTTGGGCAGCAGCGTTTAACTGACCACTGGTCAGTCCAAGATTCAAAAGATCAGGAGGGGTAGCAGTAGCGCAGGCCTGGTTGAACTGTGGTGGATTTGGCATGTGAGGGAAGCCCGTGTTTACAATTGTTGTAACTGCCAGTCCAGCATTTAAAATAAGCTGCATTGAATCCAGTTCCGTTTGATTATTCGCAGGACGACCAAGCAAACCTTGGGCGTAATGTCGATACAAAGTTTGACTTCCCATTGGCACGTAGAAAATACCTGGTGGAAGGTTCGGCAGAATGTTTATTGACGGGGAAGAATATTTCAGAATATCTGTCAACGAAAGGCAGGGCCCTTCACTCGCATCCGCAGCTGTCAACTGACCCAAACATTTTTGAGTAATGCAGAGTAGCAAAACTGCCAAAACTGGAACTGAAAAGAAAAATAAGAAATGTATATATAGTTTGAATTAAATGATACAAGGATTAATTACAGATACTCACCTGAGTTCATGATGATTTAGAGATTTTTGGAATTGTCCACAGTTTAATGGGTAGTTTGGTAATGGTGGAAATTAGCAAATTTGTCTTCATTTTTATAGCAATTCGAGAGAGAAAAAGTGATTTGGACAAAATGATTGTCATTTTATTAAACAGTTTTTAACATTTTTTCTTTCATTCTTGTTCAATCATGTATTAGTTGATTAGCTGATATTTATTCAATTTCACGCTTCATCATTTAAAAAATCTTCCCAAGTGAATAAAATATATAGCATGAAAAGCTATTTAAACATATCCTATTGCGTCATTACATTGTTAGCAAGTTGCGAAATCAATATCCATCATCTATATTGATTGCTAATTACAAAAAAATATTCCAGTAGTTATACAGGACCAAGAATTTTAATGTCAATCAGCCAGTCAAAATTACACAACGAACCAATTGCCCTGTACATTACACATGAATATATAATTCAAAAGTGATGCGGTAAATGGGAAAACATTGCCTGTAACTGGATTTCCTAATTAATATAAATCTCATGCTATTGCACGCCTCATATTGGATGGGTGGAAAAATTTGCATGCAATCCATCCATCTGACGATCCCTACTTGATGCAAATATATTTCCTTTGCTCTCTGACAGTGATCTTGGCAGTGATCGTTGTCGTTTTCGGCAAGCATGGGATCCTCGCCGGAGTTCAATGTTCAGCTCTTGTTGTACAATAAAGATGTGAGCATAATTTTTCTAATTTTCTGTCCATTTCATCAGGGATTTATAAACTTGGCAGATAAAAATAATGCAATGCACTTGTTTATTTTTGTGATAGAACTCGGAGCTCGGATTTTGCACTTGACTCCACACGACCTAAATAACTCCAACCTATATATAAACAAGCAATGGTTAGTAAATACATGAATTAATTTTTTAAAAAAGTATCTAGCCATTTACGTACATTCAGTATCATTCAGCCAGTTAGTTATTTGCGCTGGGTGAAAGAATTCTACTCCGTTTTTATTGGGATGAGAAGGTCAACAATGTCTTCAGTTCTGAATTTGTCCTTTTTTCGTTTTCATAACGTTGCTCCAATTCCCTCACAAATTCTGACATTGTGATAAATAGCAGTAACCTTGACGGATGGTGCTGGCTGAGTTGAAAGGCAAAGCTTTTGCAGAATGGGATTAAATCGAGTGATCCACTTGAAATGAGTTTTGTGATAGCAAAGCCAGTGGACAGGTGCTGATGTTTTTTGCAAATGATGTCAATGTGCCACACTCTTGGCAATTATGAGGCGCTGAAGGTGAGATAATAATTGAAATTACTTTTCCATTATCAGCATAGTTAATTCTTTCAATGTCGTTATTTTTTCACCAAAAATGAGTTTAAAATATTACTAATAAAAGGAAAATAACCTGCTTTCCACAAAATCATGGTTATACTTGTAGCACTTTAGTTTGGATTATAATTTAACTCAAACAGCTCCATCCGTCAAGGTTAGTATTGTTTATCACAATGTCAGAATTTGTGAGTAAATTGAAGCAACGGTTTTTGCAAAGGAGACTAATAATTTAAAACTGAAGACATTGTGGACCTTTTCGTCCACATAAAAACCGCGTACAATTCTTTCACACAGCAGCAACTGACCAACTGGCTAAATTATTATGGTTGTGTCTTGCTTATTTTTTTTAATTACAATTATTTTTTTACTCTAACTTGCTAATATACTGATGGGAGTTGAAGAAGTGGAGTGGAGTGTTTAAGTGCGAAATCCTGATTGATAGCATCAACCAGCTTCATACAAGACCATAGGGGAATTTAAAGCGAAAAGTTTGGGAGTTGAAGAAGTGGAGTGGAGTGTTTAAGTGCGAAATCCTGATTGATAGCATCAACCAGCTTCATACAAGACCATAGGGGAATTTAGAGCGAAAAGTATTCACTTGTGAGTAAAGTAAAATATTGAGAATTACTGTGACTGTAATGTAAATCCATGCCAAGCTTATCAAAAAGCTTATCTCTTAAACATGTATACTAACTAAATGTTTTTATGAAAGTGAATAGGAGAATAATTATGTTTTTACATGGTATAACTCACAATCAGATTTTAGCATTGGTTGTTCTGTCTGTCTTCGGTAAGGTGCATTTTTTGCTCGTTTTGTTTTGCCAGAGAGATATATATGCTCATTGCAGTTAATAATGCATGCTGCGTTAGATATGGTTAGGTAATATTGATTTATTGGGATACTAACCTCTGTGCAAAATTTGAGGTGATTTTGGAAAAACAAGTGCATGTCCTTTTCTGGACAATGAACTGCGTCACTGCATGGCCTGCACATTAACATTTCAAAATGCTCCTCACTCTCTGAAATTTTGTGTTCACATGAGCTCTCTCTCTCTCTGAAGTCGCCTCTTTTATCATAAAAATGATGCTGAATATGATAAATATTACATCGCTTAGTCGCATTCCACTGCATACTTAATTTTATAAACAAATGAGCTGCAATTATTATCTGGTTCCTCTTTCAATAATCCATTTCTCCTTAAATACGTAACTAACAGTTTACTAAAGCCTACAGCCAAACTACGAAGTTTCGCACAGAAACCAAACGACTAAATTACTTTTAACTCATTTCAATCCTTTTTTAGCCACCTAACAAAAGCAAATTCACAATTTGGACAATCACAAAGCTTTCCATGTTGAGCGGAGTCAATCGTTCGAAATAATTGCTACCTCCAAAGTATATGCGTAGAACTGGACTTGACTGTTGAAATTTTCGAAACCACTTGTTTCTCATGATTACAGTATTTTGCCTCATTTCCTGCTGCCCTTTTGTTGACAAAGCGTGTAGCTTTGCAAAAGCCGTGAAGATGACAACAGTTGTAATCGCACTTGCCCATGCAACGTAAAAGTAGAGAATGTTTAGGAACATTTTTTTATTTTCTTCAGGATTTCCTCCTCCAAATACTTTGACTGTATTGTAAAAGCAAATGATTTGAGCCGCCATAAGCGTTATCATGTAGATCACCAACGCCAAATTAGAGTAAAATTCTCGATACAAAACAGCAATGATTTGAAGTTGACGGAAGACCTTAGCCTGATTTAGGATTTTACTTTCAGAATATTCCTGTATTTCGGATATTTTCCTGAAATGGGTAAAAATGCATGACATTTGATATTAGTTGGGATTGGGAGTAATCTTACATTTCAAATTATTTGAATATATCCTATTACATTATGAACCTTTGAAATTCCTTGAGATGAGAAGGAATGGTGTAGCCTTGAAGGAACATTTGTGCGATTGCATAGCTAAGTCCGGTTAAAAGAAAACTTGTGTTTAACCACGACACAAGAATAATTCCAGTTTTTGTTATGATTTCAAGCCAATTCCAAGATGGAGGACCAGCAAACCCTGGATTTTTGGCGTCACACTGGTCACAAAGTTGATATCCCACGAATATGGGAAAGCAAGGGTTCCAAAATGCATTCAGGTCGTACAAATACGTCAACATAGTACCTCCTACGCAACCTCTTAAAACCAGTTTAATCAAAACAAATGATTGGGTGATTGCCGGCTCATCTGAAAAAACAAATCGAATTTCAAAAAAAGAGTACAAGACAATTAAATAATACTCTTACCGGAATATTGACGTTGTTCGTACTGAATT
>JAHZNA010003055.1:0-36341 GCA_027743935.1 Sinodicranocentrus sp. ZH6 | reverse complement strand
GGGGTTACATGAAATATTTAATTATGCTATCGATCCACATTTTAGTTAAAATCTTTCTTTGCGCAGTAGAAAGTCGATGGAATTAAATATTTGGTGGATATAATCCGGGCAGACTATCAAGGATATTCGATTTCCTTTAAAAATCGTTTTTCGATCCTAATTCAGTTTTCAGAAGTCTTACTTGGGAAAAAATTATTGTTGCATGTTATCCTCAAATATCGTTAATATAACCAAAATTTATTCTGTGGAATTCATTTCTTGGCTTTAGAGGTTATTAAAAATTATTCTTGCTGGCATCGTCTGAGCGTACATCAAGAAGCAAAAAAACATGCAGTATAATGTTGTACAAAAAAATCGGCAATATTCTCACAACACCCTTCATATAATCGCTATTCATTTCCGTAATAATGGCAGGCAATTAAGACGCATGTATACCCACTCAATAACAGTCCCATTTATCAAATCTATAACAATTGCTGGCATATTTTTTTTTTAAAAAGTATAAAGTCATACAGAGACAACAGGCATATAACACACTGCAGCAAAATCGTCCACCACGCAAGCATAAAAAAGAACAAAAGTAGGAGGGAGCAATATTAATGCTCATTCCCCACCACCATCACCGCAGCATAATCATTCACTGAATAATTGATCTGGTAAAATCATCCATGTCCGCACATTAGACATTTCCCACTCCCGAAAATTATTCATATCCAGCCATTTTCCGCTTGACTTTCAGATTTCCCTTCTTTTGACCGAAACGAACGCTTTCAATTATTCATAAAATTTAAATATCGAGTGGCCACGTAAGCTTTAGCCCGTCAAGCAAAACAATAAAATCGATGATGATGATGGAGAGGTGGGGAGGGCAAACCACTGCTCAAAAAATATTATTCTAACGCAAAAGTCAAACCACTGTTGTTTAAATAATAAAGGTTCAAAAAAGTTAGGGACGATGGTGGCTTGGGATGATGACGGGTGGTGGGGTTATGCATTTCCATACGTGGCATGTATATATTCACCCTCTTTCACGAAAGACTGGAACAAGGCTGTAATATAACCCTTTCCTAGAATCCGTTTATAGCTACAATAATCCGCCATATTTCTGGATACAAGCCCGTTTCCCCTCAGTCGCCAAGTTGTTGCTGACACGGACAGTTGGACTGACTGGTTCTCTCTTGGTGCTATTAAATACCTATATATTGACACGTCACGTAAAACTACACACCCCTATTGACCCGAGGTTAACAGATCATCATGTCTCGCGTATACTCTAAATCGTATTCGCGATTTTTCAACATTTGCACTTACTTTGGCGTCTACCCGTACAACATCCAAGAGGATGGCACGCTCATCGAGTACCATCGCTCAGGGATCGTCAAGTTGTGGTCCACTTTGAACTCCCTTGCGCTCCTGGGCTACTTGGCCTATCAGTTCGGGATGATCACGGTCTCGTCCGTCATGGGCAAAGTGGACAAGCTGGGGTGGTTCTCACAAAGCTGCTGGCTCATCATGGCCATTTTCCCTCTGCCGACTATCATCTTGTACTCCAAGAAACGACAGAAACTGAGCGAGTGTCTGACTCAATGGATGCAACTGGAACGGGATATCATTGGAGGTAAATTATTATTATTATTATTGCAGACTTCCCACTTGATTGGAGGTAAATGAACTCACAATAATCCGTAGTAAAAATCATGTTTACTTGAAGGCGTCGGCATCGGAGAAAAGAAAGTGTCCAAGGCCATTTTCAACATGAGCGACCCGAAGCTTGTCAAGGAAGGAATGGAGTACGACGACTTTCGCCGTGGTCTCTTCTGCTACTACGCCCAGGAACGGACATTCAAGAAGCTGCTCTGGATGTACATGATGATCACTGTGATCACATCAGTTGTCGTTGGATTGCACAACCTGACCAACCCTGACTTCCCGGCTTACTTCACTTCAATGTTCGACCACAAGAAACCCGATCTAAACGTGATGCTCATGGTCTACTTCTCCTCTGCAGTTCAGTTCTACATGGTCGGGTTGTGCATAATTCATGTTGGTAAGTGGGGGTGGTTGTTGCGTGACTCCATTCCCAGAATATTTAATGAGCAAGGCGGTATCTCACGCAATTTTATCGCTCAACAGGCTCGTTCGAGATCTTGATGATGGCTTGTGTCCGCTCGATCCGCCACTGCATCGAGTCCCTGAGCAACCTGAACTCTGTGTCTATGGAACGACGTGCAGTATGCGGACGTAAGAAGCCCAAGAACGACACCCTGGACGTGGCCACAATAGCCGAGAACATTGAGAAGAGGGACGCGACCCAGCCAGGCTCCCAGCAGGAAATACAAGTGGAAGAGGCAACAGACAACTACAGGAGAGTCGAATTTGTCGTGGAAAACATCAACGAATGCTTCTCCGGAAGTTTCTTGGCTCACCAGACACTCTACTTGGCCATGATGTGCATCCTCATCTTTGTGTTTCTCCGGTCATCCGAATCCACCTCTCTGATCACGAGCATCTTCTTCTCTACCTACTCCATCTTCTTCACTCTCAGGATCTGCTGCCTCTTGCCTTTCCTCGGTAAACTTGGAGAGGACTCTGAAATCTTCATCTACTCTTGGCTCGAGGAAATACCTAAACTGCTCAGAGGTGGCAAACCCTACGAAACTGCTGAGGTCAAGTTACATGCATGCAGAATTCTTGGAATCAACTGTGGCGACTACTATGACATCCAAGGGTCCACTATCCTCACCTTCTTTTCCATCGTCACCACTTATCTTATCATTCTTTTGCAGTTGTAAAAAATGGTAGCACTTTCGCACAACTACTACTACTGTATATTGTAGTACTTTACTATTAGCTCAACTGGGGCGACTTGAGAAAAGTCGACTCTGAAAAGAAATCTCGTCTCTTGACTGTGCTAACCTGTATTATAGTAACTTAATTTAACTTATGAGCTAATTGCACGTTAGTTTTACTATGTAAAAATATTTTTAAAAAATGTAAACAAAAAAATTCGTCCTAATATTGTACCTGCCGTAACGTATAGGGAATAATGTTACTAACTATAAATAACGAGTAACTGCAGACTGTGGTATATCTTTAGAAAGCATACATTATAGTCGTAGGGTTTAGACTGTAGGTTAGCAGCACCGACTACTACACGTTTGTAAATATATAAAACGCACAGGGGAGTTTTAAATTTTTTGCACGCAGGCACCTGAAATAGAGACAAAGAGACTTTTTAATATGAAATCAGGAAAGTGTAAATAGGTAGTCCACTAAGGTGTATATTGAGCAATAAATGTGTGACTTAGGTGTAACAACATACGCGTGTGCACTCTTTTAGCGAATTTTTGAGTTTTGCTTTTGTGACGTTATTTGTAGTGGATTTTCATTTTCGCTTTTCATGGTTGCAAAATTTCTAGATATTTATAATAAATAGTCTGTAGTGAAGAATGGATAGTAGCGAACAGACGACCGGTACCGTAAAATCATCGAAAAAATCATCATGTTTTTAGCTCGTAAGTTTATTAGATGTTTATTTTCATGTTTCTTATAAACTTATCTAACTTGCTAGTTTATGATAATTGCACTTTGTGTGTACGTGTGTATATAGGATGATACACAGAGCACCATATACATATATTCTGCTCAGAATAGTAATCAAAAATTCTTCTGAGACAGACTGGGACTTGAGGGAGCAATATATTTACAAAATTACTCATCTAAATTACATTTTGGTCTTTTCAAAATCAACTGTTAAATTTTTATCACTTTTCTCTTTGTAAATTGCATGTTTGTTGGGAACTAATAAATTAGGTATTTTACAAAATTCAGAGTCTTTCTTGTCATCTTTTAGTGGAGGGTTTGTAGTGGTCAGTAGGAATTCATTGCTATCTAACTTGACCTCTTTCTTATTTCGTGCTCGCTTTAAATTGCTTTCACCGAACGTAAAAGGGAACACTTTTCCTATGGTTTGTATTCAACGAGTACTTTCACGCAATTCGGTGAGTTCACACAGAAGCTTATCATGAAGTCATTTTATGCAAACCTTTAGAAGGGAAACTGAAAATAATGAAAGCAACCTTATCATACTTTCTCTTTGGATTGGATTACTGTCCTGATAACAACGACTTATTTGCCCTTTAGAGGAATTCAAAGCATTAAGTCAGCGCATAAGGGCGGGAATAAACACAATGTATTTATAATTTTGAATTTTTAAAGTCTCGATATGCAGTTTTGAATTTCATTTCAAGTCATTCACACTGTTGGGAGTAGTTTGGTGTTCCATATTTTTCGACAAAAAAACATAATTTAAAAGTTCGTGAGTTTTTTAAAGTCATCACAAAACGCGTTGAACTTTGAAACGTTAGCTTTTTGGACATTAGAGAAATTTGAAAGTATACAGTGGTTTTCTGAAAACATGTCATAAAGTTAATGTGGGTCATTTTGTTAACTTAATATTTTATTTTAGACAGTGACCCGATGTAAGGATTTATAGAAATTTAAAAATATTGGTACGTTTGTTAAAACCTGTTCAAACTTTGAAAAGAACATAAAAACAAAGTAAAAAGTTCACAAACACAAGCTAAAAATAACTTTCACCAGCAAGAAAGCAAAATGTGTACGTGTGTGTGTGTGAATAGAAAAATAATAGAATCCACACCTGCCCGAAAAAATAGACCCCCAAAGTTAAAGCATTATGTACTTCTCAAAGTGAAAGCATCATCGTACACTCATTGAATTACCTCCCATATGCCGCAATATTTACCAACGACTGTAAAAAAAACTCTACACACAACAAGAAAATCTGAACATCAGGTAAACAACACCGAAAACACATCCATAAAATACACGATCTCTTCTTTCACCTTGTAATGTCCTTTCCCTGTGCATATTCGGGAAGTGAAAGCACCCGTTCATAAAATCAATTCTATCGCCTTTCTCCGCGCACATGCACCACCACCACCACTCCATATTTATATGCAAATTACGTGCTTCCCCTTGTACATTTTTATGACTACTACAACTCTAAACTCCAATATAGCCGATAGTCTCACATAACTATATATATAGCCTGTTGATTTTTTTCTCTCTCTCTCATCATCATCCTCCGTCGTATTAACCCACATATGCCAAACAATCTATATCTTNACTACAACTCTAAACTCCAATATAGCCGATAGTCTCACATAACTATATGTATAGCCTGTTGATTTTTTTTTCTCTCTCTCATCATCATCCTCCGTCGTATTAACCCACATATGCCAAACAATCTATATCTTCTGTGCATCAGTTTTCTTCCAGCTTTAGCACTGTGCTACTTTCTCTATGAGATGAACTGGTAGCTTGGAGTAGGGTTGTAGTACTTTTTTGTTTTTATTTTTAGGTCAAATGTTTGAAATAAAATTAAATGAGGAGTAGTTCATAGTTAATTCGAGATTTTTAAAAACTACGATTTCCTGCAAGTCGTTCTTTGGCTGTCTTCTCAACTTGTTTCCAATTTATAATGGCTGACACTGAAAAATTAATCAAGAGCCCGGAGAACTACTCCTCACTTGCTTCCGCTGAAGAACAGCGAGCAGATGACACTGACGAGGATCAGGATTTGAAGCCGAGGAGGTATGTACAGTTAATTTAACAAAACATAATTCATAAAATATTATACAAACTACTTATTTATTTAGACCATTCTACCGCCGCTTGCTGTACTACAACCCCTGCAGCTACTATTTGCCACGACGCTATGGAGTGGCGACCTTGGCGTTTCTCGGATTCTGCAACGTGTACGCTCTCCGAGTGAACCTCTCCGTCGCAATTGTGGCAATGGCATCCGAGGAATTCGACTGGGACTCCAAGACACAAGGGCTTCTCCTGTCTACGTTTTTCTACGGATACATCGTCACTCAGATACCAGGAGGATGGTTGTCCAACAGGTTCGGAGGGAAGAAGGTGTTCGGGTACGGACTTCTCACCACTTCTATCTTGGCTCTTATGACTCCCATTGCAACTCGGCTCGGAGGGGCTCCGGCTCTCGTCGCCATCAGGGTTTGCCAGGGTTTGGCTGAGGTTTGTCATCATCACCATGTTGTTCTCGAACGACTTGTTGTGTGCATCAACCATATAATTTTGGTCTGTATATGAATTATTTTTTTTTTATTCCATCAGGGTGTCATGTTCCCAGCGATGCACGGCGTGTGGTCCCACTGGAGTCCAGTCCACGAGCGCTCTAGATTGGCAACTATTGCGTTCTCTGGGTCATACGTAGGCACAGTCATTTCTCTAGTCGTCTCTGGGTTTCTAGCACAGCATGTCGGTTGGCCTAGCATCTTCTACACTTTCGGGGTCATCGCTTTTCTCTGGACTCTGCTCTGGCTGACAAACGTTGGGGAGACTCCCAACGAGGATAAACGCATCTCTGAAGAGGAAATCAACTACATCACTAGCAGTCTCGGCCAGCCCGCACCAATGGTATGGTTTATCATTTGAATTCTGGTTTACAGTTCATCATACCTGTGTGTTTTTTTTTACAGAAATCTGCACCTTGGTGTAAAATCTTAATGTCTAGTCCAGTCTGGGCTATCAACATTGCACGTATGTAGGGTTTTTTTCATCGGTTTTTACACTTCAGATTTTAATCATTTAGCGCAAATAATGTGCATTTTTATGAACAGATTTCGCTGAAAACTGGGGATTCTACACTCTACTAACGTTCCTCCCAAGATTTATGAAGGGTAATTCGATCATTTTTTTAACATGCCCATGCGTTAATAAAACTTATATGCAATTTTTTTTCCATCAGACATGTTTGATATGCAGTTGTCCCAGGCAGGCCTGATTTCCGCACTCCCGTACATGTTTATGGCTATCACTGTGCAACTGGCAGGATTCCTTGCAGACTACTTCCGGGAGCCGTACTTGACTACCACATTGGTTCGGAAATTATTCACTTGCGGTGCATTTGTGAGTCAGACCGTTTTTATGCTGTGTGCTGCGTATGTAAGCACTCCAGGTTGGGCTATCACGTGCGTCACTTTCTCTGTGGGATTGGGAGGATTCGCTTGGGCTGGATTCAGTAAGCATTTTTTCCATCGAACGAACCAGGCATTGCTCGGTAATTTAAAAATTACAAAATGTTTTTCGCAGGTGTAAATCACTTGGACTTGGCACCCCAGTACGCCAGTGTGCTCATGGGCATTTCGAACACTTTTGCGACTATTCCTGGGATGGTTAGCCCCACGTTGGCTGGAAAGATGCTTCAAAATGGAGTATGTGCAATGAGTTTTTGAGATTTTTCTTTTGTCTTTACTGCATTAACGTATAACGTGTGTGGTGTATTTATTAACTAGACGATCGACGAGTGGCGAGAGGTGTTCAGTGTGTCAGCTACAATTTACGTAGTTGGAGCAGCAGCGTACGCTGTACTGGCTTCCGGAGAAACTCAGCGATGGGCAGAGACTATTTCAACCGCAGACCTGGCTGGTGCTGTCGACTCTGATTGAAACTCGCGTGGTGAAAAGGAAACTTGAATGAAATTATCAAGTTTTTCAGAAATGTATACAATGTTATTATAGCTTATGTACCCCTAATTCCCTGTTATGTTTTGAGCTTAAAAAGTTATTGTGAAAACCCAAAGTCTGATTTGTCAAAACGTTATACAGCCAAAATAATCGGATTCAAAAAATATTTCTCCGAACATATCTTTGTTGAACCAACACGTTTTCATGCACGCACATGAATTGGCACAAAAAGTTTATATTTTTTCTAAAGAATCACGTGACACATTTACGTTTGAAAAGTTTATGAAACGGGGACCTGGCAAAAATATTTACTCTGCTTTCAAGAATTTATTTCGTGTAAAAGCGTGTTAGAATTTTATGGCTAACTTCTGCCATCACGTTGTGATACAGACTGCACACGAAAACAATGCACTTACTTACAACAATCAAAAACTACCTTTAAATAGAAAAAAAATCGTTTTAATCCCGTACGACAGCAAACTACCCTAAACTTCCATAATTATATGCATTAAAGTTTTCCGTTGTACAATATAACGTAATTAAAATAAATGAGAATGAACGAAAACACATCTTTATCTCTTAGATTTTCTTCTCTTCCCTCCAGCAAGAGACATTGCTCTATTTTTTGCAATCCGCTTATTCTTTTTTTGCTGCGTCATCATTTTCCGTTTGTTCATCCAAGCCGGGTAGTTTCCAAACTGATCTTTCATAGTCCGTTTACTAAACTTTCTTTCCTCCTTATCCACGACCATGGTTTCATCAGCAGCAGGTTCATCCGAGTCAGACTTCATTTCCTCCTCATCTTCATCGAAGTTATCACGTCTGGATTTTCTAGTCGTATGCCGCTCCCGCTTTTGTTTGTTAGTTTTTGGTTTCTGGAGCGATGTGATCGGAATTATCTCAGAACTGTCCTCCATGGATTTCGATTTGTCTTCTGATTCTAAAAACAAATCCAGCAATTGACATGATATTGAGTGATGAACTAAATCAGCAAAATATCACTAGCAATAAATTATCGAGAGTTTGGAACTAGTACCTCCATCAGCTCCAACCATCTGATAATCCCCAGCTTTGGTCAACATATCTTTGAGTCTATTCAGTTCTTTTGCACCGTAACGGACTCGCTTCTCAGCCCTCATTTTTCGCTTCCACTTTGACCGGAGACTCTTGGCCATGACTAAGTACGGAAACGGAAATCAGAACAATATGCCAAATATTTAATAGCGGAACAGCGTTCGAAAGCGTTTCTCTGTCAATTAGTAGGGGTTGTGCTACGTTATACGTGAGTCGTGAATGCAAACACGAGGTTTAGCTGCAGTGCATGTATTAAAAAATTGATCTTCTAGAGTCGCGCTTTGACATGGGGCAAAGTGCGAATAATCTGTACATGATTCATTACCACTGTCTTCTAGGCACATGGATTCATTTAGATCTCTGTCAAACAGATGAGTTCACACGCTGGACAAAATATTTACAAATAATTACAGCTGACAAAATTAGCTAAACATTCCTCTCGTAATTGTTAAAAAAATATACCCATCATTTCCGAACATGGCTTTTAAGTAACAAACCCCCGCAACCACACTGATTAAAAATGCCGCAACTGATAAGCTCGCACATCCGTGCGCGTGCGACAGCTTTTGCAGTGCAATCCTCACTTCGAAACTACAGCACGCAAAATAACTTGCAGCAGTCAACTCACAAGAAAGTTGTAGGTATTTTAGGTGGGGGCATATCCGGTCTCTCAGCAGCGTACTACTTGGTAAAGAAGTATGGAGACGGTGTCCGTCCAATTATTTTCGAGCAGACGGACCGCGTTGGCGGTTGGATGAAGACGGTGAAGACGAGTAAAGGTTCGTTGTATGAGATTGGACCTCGAACGATAAGGCCTGCTGGGATCAATGGCATGAACACTCTGGATTTGGTTGAGGAACTCAAGCTGGACAAAGATGTACTGTATGTGGAAAAGTCTCATCCTACTGCTACGAATAGATACATTTATATTAACGAGAAGCTCGTCAAACTGCCTTCCGACATGAAGGTTTTGTTCAGGAAACAGGAACCGTTCAGTGCTCCATTGGTTTTTGCATTGTTCAGGGATATCTTCAAGTTCAGAAAGGTACAAATAAAGACGATTGTGTTTAGCAACATCATCATATTTTTACTAATCCCCTAATTTTTACTTGCAGCGAGCGGACGACGACACGATCCACAGTTTCGTGACCCGTCGTTTCGGTAGTGAAATCGCAGAGTTCTTGACAGACCCGTTAATCAGAGGAATATGTGCTGGTGACTCGAAAGAGATTTCAGTAAAGTTCCTGATGAAACCGTTGTTCGAACTGGAGCAAAAGTATGGGTCAGTTTCGCTTGGGTCGATCCTATCAAGACTGTTTACCAAGGAGAGTTGCAAATTGACTCAAGATGATAAGACTATCGGATTCTCGAACATTGCGCTAGCCTCGATGACAGGGAACTGGGCAGTGTGGTCGTTGGAGAATGGTTTGCAGTCGTTACCACAAGCACTAGAGGGATTCCTAACAAACAACAATGTGCAGATTAGGAAGAATACGACAGTGACTGGTATCAGTTTAGACAATATGGTGGATGAGCTGGAGGTCAAGTTCCATGTGGGCGGTGACGAAAGGACAAACGACTCTATTGTTTGTAACCATTTGATTTCTGCGCTACCTTCTCACCAGTTGACAAAGATCCTGAGAGGATCAAAACCGTCTCAGCCTGAGCTATGGAAGATTTTCGAGACGATCGGAAACGCCGGGCTGCAGGTGACTGGGTTGACTTACGACGAGCAGGATCTTATCAAAGAACGAGCCTTTGGATTTCTCGTTCCAAGTTCAGAAAAGAGTGTGGACGGTCTTTTGGGAGTCGTGTTTGACTCTCACTCATTTCCTCAACGGGACAATACTGTGATCACAGTCATGAGTAGGGGGAAGGATAACGCTGCCGAAGATCTGAATAAAATTAAACAGTATGTGAGCAAAACTTTAGGGATAACCAGAGAGCCTTCGGACTGGCACTCGGAGACCCTGCAGTCCTGTATACCTCAGTACACTATAGGGCACTACGAGAGGGTTGAAGTTGTGAGGAGGTACATCAAAGCTGCAAAGTTGCCTCTGACTCTTGCTGGTGCTAGCTTTGACGGGGTCAGTGTCAACGATTGCATTATCAGTGGGAGAAGAGCTGCTTCTGAAGTGGCTCAAGTTATTGAAAAAAATCAGGAATGTGCGGATGATTCTGTAAAAATAGTCAATAAAGCTTCCAACTGAATAATGTTTGATTTGTTGCAAATTTTTATTATTTCAAATCGTCATTACATATTGGTTATTGTTGGTGATTGTCATACACGGGTATTACAAACTCACGATAAATTAACGAAACAAAGGGCGAGCAATGAACACTAAAGCCTGTTTCATAATTTCCTGTGTCAAACTTATGTATTTGTTAGGAGAACACAAACGGGTATCAAAGAATTTCAAGCACTCGGCACTTTCAGAGAAAGCAGGAACGGGTTTGTTTTTCAGAAGCAAGTTAGTAGCACTTTCATGCTGAGAAACAAACAAATTAAACTCTTGATTAAAATCTGCAACGGGAAAGCGCTTGTTACACTGAGGACACCCCATCCACAACTTATCAGACGGACAAACCTGAAATCGTACAATTTTAAGAACATTAGTACCGTATAAACAGTCAACACATACAACATTCGACTCGTCATCAACTCGCTCAACTAATTCTGAAATTAAAGGGTACGTGTCATTACATGCTAAGCAATTGCACTCGAAATTATAAGTTTCCTTGAGGTATGACTTTCGCTTCCGGCTTTCGTGAGTGGCAAAGTGGACCCCGTAGTTATCCAAGATCTCCTGACCTGGGTGGATAGCCTTCAATGAAAACACAGCGTTAACCCCTTTCGGCAGAGTGATCCGTACTACGTTCGGGTCACAAGAGTGGTTTATCATTGAGAGTAGCGAGAACGCTCCGGCTCCAATTTCGTTGCTCGTAGCAGTCCTGATTTCATCTTCGGTCAAGCTACTCATATCTGCTATATCCAGTTTGTACAAAGAGTGAGCGTTGCACGGGAGATTCATTTGATGCAGCAGAAGAAGGGACGCGAAATACTCTTTAAAGTCGTCTGGAAGCCCACAGAAAAAGTCAGTTTCAGAGTCTAGGATCTCGGTGATCATAACTGCGTCTGTGCAGTATAGTATCAGTTCTTTTTCCGACAACGTGCTGTTGTGGTAAATGAGATTGTAAATCGTTTCATAGTTGCACGAGTCGTAGATTCCTTCTTTAGAGAAGCCTACGATTCGGTCAACGTCAGACGGCTCGGTTTCGTTGTTCATGAAATTGGATAATCCTTCAGGTCCAAGGGTAAGTAAAATGGAGAGAGACAAGTGGACTGTTCTGTTTAAGTTTAATTCGTACAGGAGATGGGCCATTTTACATTCGTATTTTGAGTGTACGACTGTGTGCGTAGATGCGCATTCTCTGGAGCAGTACAAGACCTAAATTAACAATTTTGAACTTTATAGAATTGGAGTAGCTAGAAATGCAGACTAGAAATGTGATGTGGTATTGAATTGCCAAATTTATTAAGGTGACAGAGAACATAATATGTTACACATATAAGAGTAATAACTCACAAACACGCATCCATCGCATGGAATGCCACCACCACTCAAATCCTTCAAGCAATTGCAGCAATGCGTGGCTCCGAACGAATAGTGGTCCAGCAGTACTTTAGCATACGGGTTTTCCAAAATCAGTAGAGTCCCTGTGCACAGATTTGTAGCTCACTCACACATAAGTTAATTAATAACACTGATTAATAAAAATGTTAACACATACCAGGCTCAATAACCCTATTACTGGTATTCCGAACATGTCTTCCCCTATCAGGTGCATCACAAATTCCAACAAAACTCTCAGCAGCAGGGATGCCTTGATTCTGCTTGAGAATTTGGAACAAATTCTCTGTAAACTCAACCTGTCCATTCGCATTTCCATGAGCATCTTTAAGTTTTTGCAGACATTTCTCCTTCCGCTCAATCAGACGCTCAGCAATTTTGAGGTCATTTTCGTCCTTCCACTCTCGAGCTACTTGTTCGAAACTTTCAATGTCCTGTAAAGCTCTCTCGAACATCCCTGACTCGAAGAAACATGCTGACCTGAAAATTTTAATACAACGCAATTTTAATAAAAATCCTCTTCATTAACAAGTTAATTATTGGCCAGAGTTTCATACCTATTTGAGTACCCCAAAGCTGCACATTTCGACCCAGTTTCAGCGAACGAGCATGCCAGCGTGTAGCATCGAAGTGCAAGTTCGATTTGCTTTCTTTTGTAAAAGTTATTCCCTTCCTTCCGGAGAATTTCAGAGATTTTCTGGTTCTTCTTGAGGAGATCAGTAGAAATTTGTAAAGAGCCTTTATCATCTCTCGGGATCAGATCGCTTTGAGAAATTGGGTTACACAAACCTATTTTGCAAAAGAATTTTACAAGATTTTAAACCAAGCACGCTGCTTCACAATTTCTTTTCACACATGCCATGCATACTTACATGTCTCAAGAATCCCTTTAAGCTTGAAATAAAAGTCCCCTTTGAACTTTCGAATTCTGTCCACATTATCCAATACAGATTTTAGCGGCCCTGTGCAACGAGCAGTGTGCAAAAAATCCACCAGCACTCTTGTGAAATTGGTAACATTCTTTCCACTTTTGAGATTAGGCTTGACTAGGTAGTTTGTAAACTGCTCGATTGACTTGATTTTCGCCGGACATCTTGACTGAAACATCATTAGCTACGGAAACTTGTAAACACTGCTATGTCATATTGGTAAAAAAACGACAAGACTCTAACTAACTAAAAGCCAATCACAGAGTCACCAAACTCAGACTTTTGTCTAATAAATTTCACTCATCATTTACTTGTGCCCGATCAGAAAATAAATCTCCAATGCGGCTCCCGTTTGCCACTCTACAAAATTTCTCTCTATGGCTGAAATTACATACGTTACACATTGTTTACAGTAGCTACAACTGCTACTGCATACAGATCTCTTGTTTATGAAAAGTGATTCATGATAAAATGAAATACATAAGTATCATCACGAAAACGTTTAGTCACATCAATATTCCATCAAGAAGTTTTTGACAGACGATATTACAGTACCACTACTTGGATAATTCCGCTCTTTAAAACGTACGTAATAAATATACATAATAATTATGCATGGTTTACATAATTTTCTCATCGAGCGTTGCACACTAATTAAGCATACTATTTCCTCATTAAAAGTTTCAACCATCTATATGATAAAATACATGACTTCTGTAATAAAAAAACACATATCAGTTGAATCCTACTAATGTCATCGTTCCTTCCAGAAGAATTCCCGTACTTAAATTCTCCTTGTGCTGCTGCTGTCACTTCACCCTTCTCACATTTTTTGGTAGGAAATATGTGCTTCAACAACTACCTCTCTCTGTCTCTCCGATCCCCTATGGTCCAAAAGGGAAGTAGATTTTTAGGTACACACACAATATGACATGACTGTGGCAGAGAGAGTGAGAAACTCATGAAATAAAAAAAAATCCTTTTTCTCTCTGAATTCGTCGTGTATGTATTTCTTTTGTGTAGCTTTTTGTAGAGTAGTCTGGGTAGACAGAGATGATGATGATGATGGTTTGATTCGTCCGTGTAGTACCGAATATGTACACCAGTACAAAAAATAACTAAAACTCATTTTTAGATTTATCTTGACTGCGGAGGAGAAGATCCCAGGTATATTCGGTCGGAATTCGTACAAAAGTATAGCAGACAGGCAGCACTACAGAGCGTAGCATTTTATTCGCGAGAAGTGTATACAACAAAAGTACTATATTTTTGCCATCTCATCATCGCCGCCATCCGTTATAGAACTTTCGTGTATAAAATTTATACGTGGATTGGATATGCGATATATTCATTCGTCAGCGAAAACGACACAAGAAGACTGATATTTCGATGGATCGGGAGCCGACTAGTATTCCTGACAAGAAAGAAGAGATTCAACACCATTTCAAACAGGAGCAGGTTAACCAGCACGTCGTTTCTGAAGAGAAAGAGGTGAGTTTCCGTTTTTTAAATTATTAGTTTTTAGTGTTTTACTAAACTATGTTGTAGTTAAACGTTATGACACATGAGCGGTCGCTTGTTCGTTAGATCATTCGTTTTCATGCGGTGAAGTTACTTGTGAGAGAGTTGCCTTTTTTCCTATTTACGATTAATGAGTCATCGTTTTAATTAAATTGACAGGGTATTCAAGGAAAATTGTAATTTTGGTAGTGCTGTTGTCAGTTTTAATTGGGTTATACGTGTTTCACGTGACGTTTTACGATAGATGTTAGAATGACAGAAATCACTGAATGACTATGATGCTTACATACTTAAGCTTAATCATGCAGATAACAGCGTGAAACTGTAAAAAACCATGTCGATGTTGATAAAATTCAATTTAGCTTGGAAATAATTACAAGTACACTCGTGCAAAGAGTCAGCAAGTCTTCTGTTATTATTCTTCTCAACTTTTCATTGAATCGTCGTTCCTCTTTCTGCACAACTATCTATGCACATTTCCAAGAATTGACTTACAACGGAAATTCACAAAACGTTAGACAATTCACAATTAGGCTTCGATCAGTAATCGTAGCAGTTAGATTTAGAGCAGTGGTGTTAGGACAGCGGTGGTGGGCGGGGTGGTATAACACTATGTTCAATGAATGAGTGGCACACAGACACACATACACCATTTGAACAATCTCCGATAATAATCAATTTGATAAACACCAGAGAGAAATAATATTTTTAAAATAAATATAAATAACAGTCGAAAATCAATGTTAATAAGAGGGTTCGTATCAACACACCTCACTACTCACGCGTTCGAAAAACATAAGTTAAAAAATAATTAAAACCCTACAGAACGTGAACAGCACACAAGTGTACGAGAACCCCGAGGATCCCTTGAAAGCACCACCAGCGCTTCGTCCCCCCTATCAACACCCCCACGCCCCCTCACCATCATATTCCATGTCAACAGCTGAACACTCTCGCTTACCTCCTCCTCCTCCAGCAGCAGCCGCATCTGCAGCAGTTTCAGGTTCAACGTCAGCGTCAATTTCGTGTAGCTCATCACCTCCGAGTAAGAAACCAAGGTTGTTGAGTCACAGCCCCCCAAGCAACACAGGGTCAACAGTAGCGGCGGCGGTGGCAGGAGGAACTTGCTCTTCTAACAACTCAACGTCCGCAGTTATTAGCTCGTCTACAGCATCCAACGGGAACAGTAACAACTCAACCAGTATGTCCTCTCAGCCACAGGAGAATGGAACTTCGCCCATGAACATTGACGAGGGGCTCTACTCTCGTCAGCTCTATGTGCTCGGTAAGGATGCCATGACCAGGATGGCTTCCTCCAACGTCCTAATCTCTGGAATTGGAGGATTAGGCGTTGAGGTAGCAAAAAACGTTATTCTCGGTGGTGTCCGCTCGGTCACACTTCAAGACCCTAAGAACACCACTTGGTCCGACCTCACTTCACAATTTTACCTCAAGAAATCCGACTTGGGGAAAAACAGGGCTGCTCAAAGCCTTCAGCAACTCAGTGAACTCAACCCTTACGTCAGTGTCAACGTTAGCAGCGAGCCATTAACAGTCGAGTATCTTACTCAGAATAACTTCAAGGTTGTCGTCCTCACTGAGGGGTCCGAATCCGTCGGAGGAAAAGAAGTGATGGACCAGATCCTTCAGCATTGTCACGATGCTAAGATTCCTGTCATCCTTGCTGAAACTAAGGGTTTATTTGCTCGACTCTTTTGTGATTTCGGAGAAGGGTTTGTTGTGCAAGATATCAATGGAGAGAATCCAGTTAGCGCAATGATCGCATCAGTCACTAAAGAAGAAAAAGGACTTGTCACTTGCTTGGATGACACTAGGCATGGGCTCGAGGATGGCGACCACGTCACTTTTAACGAGATACAGGGGATGGTGGAGCTGAATGATATTGGGCCGGTCAAGATTGAAGTCACCGGGCCTTACACTTTTAGAATTAATCTAGACACTACTGGTAAGTATTTTTAAACACTGGATTAGTTTTCTCTCTCCAGTATTAATTTTATTGTGGATAACTTGTATCAACTGAAAAATAAGCTTTTACATTTGCACTATTGTATTGTAGGCTTTACTGACTACATCCGTGGTGGGAATGTAACTCAAGTAAAAATGCCCAAGACTCTCAACTTTAAGTCTTACAAAGACTCGCTAAAGTCTCCGGAATTTCTGATAACTGACTTCGCTAAGATGGAACGATCAGATACACTAAACATCGTGTTTCAGGCCTTGGATTTTTATGCAGCCCGCAACTCAGCACTACCTCGGGTGTGGAATGAGGAAGACGCTGACAAATTTGTGGAGATTGCCCAGGAAATCGCTGCCGACTATGATATGACATTAGATTTACGTGTAGTACGGCTGTTCAGTTATATTGCCCGAGGACAAGTGTGTCCCATGAACGGATTTCTTGGTGGTGTAGTGGCCCAGGAAGTTATGAAGGCGTGCAGTGGGAAATTCCACCCCATCTTCCAATGGATGTTTTTTGATGCTGAAGAGTGCCTTTCCGAAGAGAGTCTCAAGAATTTGGATGAGCAAGGGAAATTCAAAACCCCTATTGATGAGTCTCAGTACTCGCCTGAGGAGTGCCGGTACGATGCCCAAGTTGCCGTGTTCGGGAGACAGTTCCAAGAAACATTAGGCAATCTAAACTATTTTGTTGTCGGGGCTGGAGCTATCGGTAAACGCGACATTTCGTGAAATAATCTATTATTTGCGGCCTTAGAATGTGTATGTCTTAAATAATATAATAATAATAATATTTGTTACTGTAAAGGCCATTGCCTGGACTCAAGATGAAACTCTCGCACACGAGTTTGTCTTTTGTGCTGCAAATTTGAGGGCTGAGATGTACGGGATAGCCCAGAATCGCGATAAAAATGCCGTCAACAAAATGGCGGATGACTTGGTGGTAAGCTGGTTTCGAATTTGCATTTCTGTATAAAAATGATCTAAAATGTTGTGTTCACCCCGAGTGCTAATGTTGTTTGGAGGTGCCTGCGTTTGTACCCCGTTCCGGTGTAAGAATTGCTGTGAATGACGCCGAAGCTCAGGCGCAAATGGTTGGAAACGCGGATAGGAACAGAGTTGATGAACTTAGGAGGATGATACCTCAAGCTGAGGATCTCAGAGCTAGCGTAAGTAGCATAGTTGAATGTATTTATTTATGACATGAAAAATGGTAACTTTGCAATTCATTCCACAGGGTCTAGCCACGATCACTCCGCTAGAATTTGAAAAAGACGATGATACTAACCTTCACATAGACTTTATAGTGGCAGCGTCGAACTCTAGAGCCACAAACTACCAGATCCCACTGGCGGATCGATTAAAGTCAAAGCTGATTGCAGGGAAGATAATCCCAGCGATTGCAACTACCACGTCAGTGGTTTCAGGCCTTGTCTCACTGGAGCTGATTAAGTTGGCTCAAAAGAAGGAATCGAACATTGAGGCGTTCAAGAACGGATTTATCAATCTGGCGCTGCCGTTTTTCGGATTCAGTGAACCTATCGCTGCTCCAAAGAACAAGTACTACGAGACAGAGTGGACGCTGTGGGACAGGTTCGAGGTGAACGGAGTGATGCCTGACGGGGCCGAAATGACGCTCCAACAGTTTCTAGACTATTTCAAGAATGACCAGAGACTAGAGATAACCATGTTGAGTCAGGGGGTCTGTATGCTCTACTCATTCTTCATGCAGAAGGATAAGAGGGAGGAACGGTTGGGATTGCCTATGAGTGAGGTGAGTATTAGCATCTCTTTATTTATTCACTTCAACCAGGGTCATCATTTGGTGGTGGTTTGTGTGTTTTCAATCTTGTAATTCTACGTGCAATCAATTATGTGTGATAAATTATATTCTTTGTGCAGGTTGTCCGACGGGTGTCAAAGAGGCGTATCGACCCTCACGTAAAAGCCTTGGTATTTGAATTATGTTGTAACGATCTAGATGACGAGGACGTTGAAGTTCCGTACGTGCGGTACCTATTACCAGAACGTCAACAGTAGCTCGTCAAAGTAGGCCCAGTATATAAATAAATTAAGCTTATTTAAGAAACAATAACAAATCAATAATAAAAAACCAAATTGGTAATTATCATGCTGCTAAATTAGATACGTGAAAAAATCACCGTTTGTAAGCGAACATGTTTTTCTTTTGTTTTTGGGATACTAATAATAATGTCGAATAAAGATGCAAAGTTTGATGATGAAGAATCGTAATAGATATAAACTTTATTCCACAAGATCGAAATCAAGCCAGAAAAACAAAGCTTCTCACTTTACAATTTAATCTCAGCAATAATTATGTACAGAGTTTTTACACAAAACTGAAAAAAAGCTCATTCTCCACAGAACAATAATGGTTATTAAATATCCACAATAAAAATGGGTTCTTTTCTGCGTGTATGATTTAATCTCAGTAAACATTAAATTGGCTTGCATATAAGCAATATCATTGATATGAAAAGTTGTATATAGTCGAAACGATATGTCGTAGGAAGAAAACTGTTTTTTTTAATAGTGAACGTATCACAGAAGAGTAAACGAAATATTGTGAAATGAACTGGCATAATATGTGAGTGATATTTCATACGGATATGTGCGAGATTTGTGTCAAGATATTTGTTTGAACAGATAAAAACTGAATAAATAACACTAGATGCCGCTTTCACTGAGTGATGCTGGAGGCGGTGGTGGTCACGCTGTTGTTCAGCAGCGTGTTGGTTACCTCAGAGATGGACAGCAGAGGACTTCTGTCCTGTTTAGTGATGAGACCACTGAGGAGTGAGAGTGTGGTGGTGGCAGAGCTGTTGGGTGGTGAGGAAGAAGTACCGATGACGCTGATGACGACGGGCTCATTATTGCCCCCACTGGATGGTGGTGGTGGTGGTGATGTAGCGCTGCCACTGCCGCCGGGGGCGAGGAGGAGGCTGCTCCCAACATGTGATGGGGAGGGTGGTGCACGGGATGGTGGTGGTGGTGATGTGATTGAGTTAGTGGGGGTAGATGAGCTGCTGAGTACGTATCGGGGTGAGGTGAGGAGGAGAGGTGGTGTTGCGGTGGCGTGGCCTTGGAGGAGGGCGGCGTTGTTGGCGACACTGTTGCTGCTGAGGGGATAGAGCTGTCAAAAATTTACATTTCATATTAAAATCCTTGTTATTTAAAATGCTCGATATTGCATTAATTTGACTCACTATCGCGTGCGTACGCGGTGATTTGTTATTTTTCGCTTGAAATTAAACTTGAAAGTGGCGTTGTTGTAAAAAGCGAAATGTTTTTATTTATTAAAAAAAAATAGCAATTCAAAAAATAACCCACACACCAGAATAACAACAAAAAAACCGAAAAAAGCGAAAACATAAACTCACTGCTGCTGAGAGTGCTGTGAAGCCGAGGTGTTGTTGGCGTTGTGCTGGTTCTGCTGAAGCACAGAGGAACCATTCGACGATGAATTATTATTTGCAGGGTTCCATACCTCCGGTTCAGAAGAGGAAGTATACGAGTCCACAGAGCCCACGACCCCACTGAGCCCCTTGAGTGGGTCGAGGAGGGTGGAGTACTTTTTGTCATACCCAGCAGTACCACCATTGCCCCGGTTGTTGTTGTTGTTGTTGTGGTGTGCCCACATGAGCACAGTTTGTCTTGGTATTTGGGAGCTCGGGATTATCGAGTCTGAGCTGGAGCCGTTCGTATACAGATACTCTGACTTGATCTCGATATGCTTCTCTTTGGTTGTTGGGGATGAGGTTACGTACGGCTTGTACTCGATCCCGTTCTGACTCTGCTCGTAGCTCGCGGACCCCCAGTTCTGGGCTGCTGCACTGCTGTACTCTGTTGGGTAGTACCTGTAGTTGAATAGAGAGTCCTGGAGGTACCTGTTCTCGAAATTGTAGTAGTTCTGGTGGTGCTGGGATGGGTACTCTGTCGCGTAGTTGTTGTACAGCATCGTGTTGTAGCTCGGGGTTGACCCTGCCACCGCTGCCGAGTAACTCACTGCAGCCGCAGCGGCTGCTGCTGCCGCCGCCGCTGCAGCGTGGTGGTGACTATGTAAATGTGGCAAGCTTGGGTTCGAGGTCGCATCCTGCAAAAGTTGTGGTGGGGGCGGCGGCACCGTGCTGTAGTACGGGTCTGTTGTTCCCGTGAACCCGTGGTGGTGTAGAAGTGGCGGTGGGGCTACTGAGCCTGCTGATGGGGTTGTCGGGGGAAGGGTTGACGGCGAACTGTGGGTCGACTGGTTGGATGCAGAGTTCAACTTCCGCTTGGACCTTCACACAAAAGTTGATCAGTGTTAACCTACCGTGAAACTTTTGTACATGTGTGTAAACTGCTATAAGCGATTTTGCGCTATACAAACACCCCAACAAAGCATTAAAAGTGACCATCACCTGCAAGATGCAAGAAAGTCCCTAAGCTGAGTTTTATACTTGCGAGTTTTTGTTGAGGTCGTCGAGTTTGAAGACGTAGAGTTTCCGGTGGGACTGGATGTCTGGTGGTTGTTTGGTGTCGTCGACGCGGAAATTGTGTTTGTGTCCTGGTCTGAGAAGTACGAGTTGGTCAGCCCCGCGTCTGTAAAACATATTACAGTAATAAATACGTACAAAAATTTACGAAGATTTGATCTTGAGAGAGAGTCGACTCTTCTTCTACTCACCGAGGTAGGACACTTTAAAGTCCATGGTCCGCTTGCCCAATAAATCACGACCTTCTTCTTCCCTATGTTCAACAACAAAAATATGTGCTGCTAATATTCTGTTACATGTATACATATTAGTCTGCTCTCCGAAATGATTTATACACTAAAATATCCCAAGAAGCCGAAATATAGGCTTGTTAATTACTTTATGCAAAAGAATCTGTGTGTGTGTGTGTCGGCATCACCCGGGTTCATCATTTAACGATAATAGGTTTACATACAGACCAACCAGATTCCTACCAACTTGTTTACACATCGTCGTGTATAAATTACATCAGGTAGGTTTTTTTCCCTTCATATCACATACTGGACAAATATTCAGCAGCTACCATACAAGAAAAAGTTGGCAAACCGGAGCAGCAGTCTTGGGATATTTTTTTTAAATAGCTGCCCTCAAGGGGTTTTGCCGGATAATATATTGGATGCACAGAATCATTACAAATTGTGTCGATATAAATCTTTTTACGGGGTACGACTCGATACATACGCATAATAAATCTCGAGTATTTTTTTTCTTCTCCAGCTACCGAGAGTATCTTTGTCATTGTCTAATAATAACGTATGTTTGGGTGGTTTCAACAAACTTACATCAAGGGCCGATGGGTACTGATGATAAAGTCTGGCTTTGAGTTCTTATACACTAGTCTAGAGCTCGTCTGAAGCCACTGCCACTGGCCGTCCTTTGCTTGCATTCGGTACGCTATCAGGCCTGATGCTCCGGTCTTTAGCACTGCGTACATTCATGTGTTATTTTTTAATTTTGTACACAGGTATTATTAATAATTTCATAAACTACATTCATCAAGCCCAAAAGAATTACTAAATAATTTCATTGTGTAACTCACACTCTTGATGAGCAGAGGCTACGTATGAGAGGTCATCAAAGTGGACTAGGTCGTATCCCCCCAAGGTGGTCAGCTCATTGTCTGGGTAGTTGAACAGCATCTTGCCTCTAGAGTTTTAACATGGCATTTAATTGAAAAATCCCCAAACAAAAACTCAATTAAAAAAGGAGCAAAATGACCACCTCTGGTCCATGGACACGAGACTCAAGTCGAGTTTATGTTTGCTCTTGAACATGACTTCTTTCTGAGGAACTTCCAGCAAACTCGGAGGTCCAAAAGGAGTACAGAGTGCAAAGAGGGCAAGCGGTGGATCTTCCGTTTTCCTGTTTTGCCCGTGTAGGATCTTGATCCGACCTCGAATGTCCAGTCTCTGCAACACACACAAATCATTTTGCATTGTTCGAATTTACATTCCCTGGAAAATGGGAATTTCCTGTGAACAAAAGGAGTGCGCGACTGCAGCTTAACAATACGAGAAAATCCGCAAAAGAATACAACGCTTCCTTTTGTTGTTTGTATTCGCTCGACCATTAACGCACGCAACATGACGAATATCGTCCATTTTCTTTAGAGTCGTGAAGGATTTATTTTTGGAGTGCTTTCTTAATATAAAATCCAAACGAATATATCAAACGCGTGCAGTACTGATTCGTGCATTTGGGGCAACTTGATCCATGCTCATCGTACAGGTAGGCACAACATTTTCCCCTATTTTCCCATCACCCTTATCATCATCATCATTCCGCTTTTCCGTTATCAACAAAATGGGGTATACTTTTAACCGGATCGATATTTGGGAACCATGTCTGGCCAAAAACGAGCGCCCAGCCCAGTAAATATGCAAATGAGAAGTTTAACGAGTTTGCGACATTGTGCAAAGTCCAAAAATTAGCATAAATCGATGTGACTTACAAGGAACCCGGAAGTGTTATCCAGGAGACATCGAAATCGGACGGTGAAAGATCTCTCGAGGAAGTGGTAGTGATCCGGTGTGTGGATTGTTTCCTGCAGGGAAATCCCCGACAGCTCCGCGGGACAAAGTGCGTTCCATATCAGTTGCCTCTGGAGCTCTTCACGGTCTTCTGAGTGGACTAGCTCGTACACTGACTGGTGCACTATGTCGGACTGTCCAAGGAATTTACTTTTGTTACTAAACAAGTCGTCGTTTAAAATATAATATATCTGGAAAACTGACCTGATGGAAGCCGAGGTAGCTCTCGATACTATGCGTCGCAAAGAACACTTCGCCGTCGCAAGTGAGGATCAAGAGGAATCCGTTCAGAGCCTGTGTATACAAAATTTTCTTTTGTTACATAAAAGTGGACAACGGGAGGTCGGTTATGCATTACCGAGTTATGATTGAGTTATCATATATAAAATTACAACAACGAGTCTCTCACCGGAGACCTGTCGACAGTGAGCAGAGATTTTTTTTAGACAATCGCTTGTCACAAATCGACATGTTTATATACATGCAGTTGGCATTAAACAGGCCCAGTAGTAGTGCTGTCAATGGATAATGCATGTGATTCACATGGGGCTCGACTTGCTACCGATCAAAACCGATTTGAATAAAATCGCATGCCGAGACTGAGATGGAGTTATTGAGACGGGCTTGAACATCTTGAAGGAATTTTTCCTTTACAAAACAGTCAAAATATTTTTGGGGGAATTTTCAAATCATCATTGTTGCTTCCGCCCACTCTGGTTCGTCGAGTTTTTCTGGACATGTACGAGGGGGAAGAAGACCAAGAGTCATTATAACGTAATAACGCGTATATAACCCATTCCTAATGCGAGCAAAAAATGAGTATGCCCTCTCGTTCTTTTCTTTGACGTCTGATTTATCGAGCGAATTTGTAACTGCCAAACAGGATAATAATACTTTTTACGCGTTCAAAATTGAGAGAGAAAAACCAAATTCTTTTTCTTCTCTCTCTGGGAAAATGTTGAACTCTTATTTTTTTAACATGAATATTCATGCACAAATAACAACATTTTTTGACCAAATGCCAATCCTTCCTGAATCAGTGATTGCTAGTTTCACTGAATAATATTAAAAGATGGGGTGAGAAATTCGGAGGAATACATATATCTTCAATCACGCTATATCGGGATCTAACTTTTGGGATCCGAGCCAGACAAGAATTTCGCTTCTTGTCGCATCTTATTAACCGGGGTAAACTCGGAAGTAATACCAGGCATGCGGACTAGCGGTTTCTCTTCTCACGAAACTACCGATCTGTCCATTTAATAGCCTCGTGACATGCAAACTTTTACTTTCAATACAACAACAGCATCATTTGATCCGTTGATTTAATTGAAAAAATACTTTTGTTCGTAATCCATCCGCACGGGATGAGATAATTCAATTAACTTTTCTTTCTCCGTAATTTGTTGGATTAGAAGAAAAAAAGTTTTTACACAGAAATGATACAAAACAAAAAAAAGTTGTTAAATAATACAGAACAAAAAAAATTGTTCCACAGAAATAATACAGAACAAAAAAAGTTTCTCAACCTGAAGGAAAAGTTCTCCGTCGAGTGGCGTGTGATCCAGGGCCGTCATTTCATTCCCGGACGAAGTGAGAATAGCAGTCCGTCTCGCATTGCTGTTGTAGTCAGTTGACCCTACGTGGTTGTTCAGCTCTTCCTTTTCTCGGAGGATTGACACTACGGAATTCATTTATATATGTACTTTTGACATTGTTACATTAAATTTTCATATGTTCGTTAAATAGTCATGTGTCGGATGCAAAATATGCGAAAACAACACACCCAAACATTGTTGTTTCTCGCGTACCCTCCATCGCATTTATTAACCAGTAATTAACTTGCAAGCAACAAAAAAATGTGATTGAGTTTATTCTTTCCATTGTGTACACACGGGTGTATAATCGCATCAAGTCAAATAACCCGTGAGTATATGATCTCGTTATATATACCCCCACTGAGCAGTTTAGTACGGACGAGAACAAAAGGAGTGCACACCACGGCAGAGAGAGAAAGAGAGAAAGAAAAACTTTTTTTCCAGGTAGTTCACGTCGACCGACCACTTCGGGTTTTTCGGACTAGCGTATATAACATTCGGGTAGCTTTTAAGGTACATTTTCCTCAGCAGCACACGACCGACATGAGGTTATTTTGAATGCTGCATTAATCCTGATAAAACTCAACTCTTCCGTTGCTGCTATGGTCCTGTGTATCAAACCCTTTTTAGAGAGGGCGATAAAACCAGGGGAAAAAATCGTTACATATATGTTTTCGACGTCGGGAGTATATTTTTTTCAGGGCACATTACACGTGTGTGTGTTACTGTCGGCGACTTCACCTGGGCTCAATTCCACTTCGACTTTCTCCCCTTTTTCCTAACACACCCGTGTGTTTCCCCCTTTTTTTCTCAGTGAGTGACTCTACCAGGGTAGCTATTACGTTTTTCTTTTCCCTGCATCATTCAAGAAAACGGAGAGCGTTTTAAGCATCATTTGAGCATGCATTTTGTATTAACACCAAACCATTGTTCTGTATGAGTCACTTTGAACAAAACCATATGCCACGTAAAAACCCAAAAAACTAGCACCCACATAAAACAAATCCAATCACTACCCTGTTTATTATTACCTGCTTTCGGATTTATGAAATTGGCTTGTTTTCTCGGTTTAAATTACCTTTTTCTTCTACCTGCATTTCTGATGGGAAAAAATTAATTTTTGCCTCGTGATTCAATTACGGTTAAATTGGATTTTTTTTAAAGAAACGCAATCGGGTTGTGTGGATTGCCCCAGGCGTAAGGCAACAAGAGCGTTCGTATATAGTACACTCATCATAAATCATCCTCACAGACTTGTTCTGGTGATTATTGTCTGTATCTGTTCCAGACTGAACTGGAATTTTTGTTTATTTCTCTCTGCGTAATTAGCTCTCCGGAGTGCATCACAAGTTATTGTTCATTCTACCCATTTGAAAGAATACACACACATCATACGCGTTAAAAAACTGCACACAAAAAAAACTAAATCACGCAACAGCAAACGACCTTAACCTTGATCTCGTGTGAAAACTGTCGTTGTTGTCGTATTTTCGAAACGTGTAAAATACCCCAAGTGCATAAAACGGTCTAAGCACGAGATGCATGACCAATCGCGATTATTATTGATAGGAAATAGGCATAGCACGCAAAGTACGGGACGACGACTATTTAGAAACATGACCACACTTAAGGTTCTAATTTTTAACCCACATAATCTCGTGCTATATATATATATATTCTCCACGTGCATGTGATGTGGCGGTTTTGAAGAAGACGAAAGTTTTTTTTACACACGTACGTACCCAACAGGCATGTGAATGTTTATAAAAACCTTTAACTGTAATAAATCATGCAAAATAATACTTGCAACACACTAACGTGTGTGTGTGTGTAACATGACCATCATCATCGTCACGAAATCCCTTTTTCTTGATTTGATAGATTTTTCTCAGTCATAACATGCAGTAGTGGCACACGCATGTTTTAACGCAAAGACAGCTGATGGACTTGCTCATGATTGCTGATGATGAGGTTACTGTTTATTGGTTTAAGTTGTTGAGTGCCACGCAAATAGTCCGTTTTTTGAACTCTTTATATTTTTTACGGGTAGGTCATGATGATCATCATCTCAGGTTATATAATGCTCTGACACGCAAACACGTTCAATCTCAGGACTGGATGTCACGTGACATATTTTTTTCTTATACCCACTTTTACATCAACAGGTAATATAATCAACGCGACATCATATAACGCACATTTTTTGGAATGAACATCCATTGAAAATCCTAGCCAAAAACAGTCACCCACCCACACGGCACTAAATCGCGAAACTAATTAAACCATCAGAGAGAAATCGAAATGAAGATTTTTTGTTGAGTCAAAGGTCACAAGAGAGATATAGAGTCACCCACCCACACGGCACTAAATCGCGAAACTAATTAAACCATCAGAGAGAAATCGAAATGAAGATTTTTTGTTGAGTCAAAGGTCACAAGAGAGATAGAGCGAGCGTATACATAAAACATGACATTATTATTAGCATTTTCAACGATACAAATCACAGGACGAGCCGTATAATAGAGCCATCATAAAGCTACAAAAGCGTATATACACTTGATCATTTACATTTTTCTCTCGTTGCTCACACCACACCGTAGCAGCAAGTAGACAGAAATATGATTCTACGAGTCGGTAGGGATTCAGAAAAATTTTCATGTACACACTCGTTATATATGTGGTTCATAAATAAACACGTAAATAAACAAAACCTTGTCTCTCGTAAAAAATATCGAGTGTGTGAGCAAAAGGGTTTGTTTCAGAAAAGGTTTCAACCTCGCTGTGAGAGAGAAAAAGAGAGAGAAAAAAAGAATTCTAAGGAGCACACACAAAATTCCATTGATTCGTTTCCAAAAATCCAACCAAGGAAGAAAAATTTAAAATTATATAGTTTAAATAATTGGTGTATTACTATTGTGGTGTTTTGCATATAATTGCACGATTGCAATATAATTACTCTCTGGATTTTTTTCGTATATACCCATTTCCCTGTAATTACATCACAAAACAGGTAAGGGATTATAAAATGTAGTTTCTCGAGTTTTTTTTTCTTCTTTTCTATCGAGCTCTTGTATGAACAAAAAAAATGAAGACAACGTCATAACTGAAGCCTTATCTAGAAAAAATATTTCAAGAGCTTCGTATCGAGTTTCTCTCTGGAAGCCAATCATAAGCTGTTCAAAAACTTGATACTTGGTCGTGTTGATCATCGATACGTCATCACTTGTCATCTTTTTCCTGGATGACGTTCCTTCTTATCTCCAGTTTATAAATTGGGACTGACGGGGTGACTCTTTGCTGCATCGGATTTCTAATAATGCAGTTTTAAGGATTTTTTTAAAGGTCTCAGGTGTCACGACAGACTGGAATTTTCTCTTGTGACAAGTTATTTTAATCTGGTTTGACACTTTTTCAGTGTCTTGTACATTTTTTTATCATGTTTCTCTCATACCGTTATATACGTGAGATATAATCTCCAACGAATAATATCCAATTAAGTCGTTCTACGCGCTAGTTTTATTACATTTTCTCACATTTTCAACACATTTCAAAAAACGTTAAAAAAGCAAAACTTACTGCTTTTAAAAATCCGCGAAAACTGCTTGATTAAGTTGTGCTAAGAAAAAAATTCTCCCCTCTTCTGTCGACATTTTTCTAAAAGCTTTACTTCTCTCAACTACTACTCGTAAAACAAAATTTCTCTTGACAAGTTAAAATCCTTCATTTTTAACAAAAAAAAATCCTGACAACGATGATGAGTTGGGTACAAAGTGGTCCGACAACTACCGTGTGTGTGTGTGTGTTATTCGCGAAAAATCTCTGGCGTTGTGACCCACACAAATGTTATTTTTCAGTAGCTAATTGGCACTGTATGGTTCCTTGTATATATCCCCGTTAAAAATCTGTTAAATATTTTAAGCATTGGGAAAAAGTTTTTGTGGCATTGACACAGAAAAACCATTACATCACACAAAGAACCCGTACCTCTCATTCAAGAAAAAAAAACTCCTCAAATTATGAAAAGATTGACAAGAAAATAACACCTCTGATGAAAAAAGAAAACTCCTAGAGCCAAAAAGTTGCAGTTGCACGTAGTTATTAAACCTGCTGCTGCTGATGGAAAATACTGAGAAAAATTGGTTCCAACGTATACATACGTACTCAACAACAGCCCAACTCATTTTGCATATCCCAACAACTGATCCTTAGAACTGATTAAAATCCACGACTGACTGACTGACTGCTGCTGATTAAGGCGGTTGTCTCGCGGTCGTACAATACAGTAGGTCATACGTACGGGGAACAGTTAATTGCCACAATCGTTCGTTTAGTCATATCGCACTAACCACCACCCACCGTAATAAACGGAATTCCAGGGACCGCGTCGTCAGAAAGAAAACTATATCGATTTAAAACACCATTCGAAATTCCGATAAAAATCCCAATTACCAAAAAAAAAACTTTCTCAACAAACTTCAATATATACAAGATGGCCACTACGTTAATAAAAAAAATTCAAAAAAAGATTGGAGCAACAAGACCCTGTAATTTGACTATTAAAGTCCTATTGGGTCTGTGTAATAACAGGTGAATATATACAAAAAAAATAATGAAGATAATAACCAACCGTATGTTCTTTAACAAGTGAAGATGAACAAAGATGGTGGATCGATGATCGTATAATTTTATCAATCATAAATGTATCGACATGTTTGAAGGGAAATTTCAGGTTTTCATCGTAAAGGAAGTAGGTACAACAGTTTTGTGTGAGATGAGAAGCAGGTGAGTAGGTCCGTAGTGGAGGCGCCGTTGGGGAAAAAAAAGACTATGGATAATAGCAAGTGTGTTGTAATAATAATCATCATTTTGCGATTTAATAATACAGCAGAGTCGGCCATAGGGGGAGAGCATATATACGAGTTTTTTTTATTCAGCATTTTTTTCCTCTTTCTGTGAGCAGGTTGTGGTTGAAGAGATTTTTCCACACTCACTCGTCTTCATTCGCAACAACGTGGTTTTCAAGGTTGAGCTTTTATTTGAACAGGAATGTTTGATGACAAAAATCATGAGACAGTTTATTCGCCGAGATCAATCGGATGGGAGTAAACTTCTTGTGCTCACCTATACACAGCATCCAATTTGCTTCCGCAGTCTTATGCGCTGAACGATGATGCGCGTTAGCAATCGATATATTTTTTTCTTTGATGAAAATTTTCTCTCTCTCTCGGTGGAATATTTTCAGGTAAAATATATAAGCTTCCCGTTCCGTTCAAGAAGAGAAGAGAGAAAATATATTCCACCCCAAGCAACGACGTTAATGTGCTCCAGTCACGACATTTTATTCATACAAGCGTATGAGTTTTTTTTTCTCTCTCTCTCTCTCTCGAGGGTTCTTCCATATGGAAATTCTCGTTGTTTCGTTTTCCAAGACATTCACCATCATCATCGCATTATCCTGATCACTCCGTTCATCAGACTAATGTGCGTATGCTTTTTGGGATATTTTATACAAACTCGCGGGTTTATTATCACACCGGATCTCTCGGGGATTTTTATTTTCCTTTGACCGATTACCACCGAGTTTATTTGGGTTCCATTTGCAGAAAAACGGAAATGTGCGGGATGAGTCTCTGAGTATTTAATGATCCGTGATGCACTTTGGGATCACAGAGAAGAGATAATTTTCCGGGGTTTCGTTTGCTGCACTAGAAAACAAGGCAGAATTACGACAGGGAGTTGTCGTCAGCAAATCCCCGACTGACATGACCATTTACAATTTCCGTATGGTATAATGTGCAACAGGAAATGGGTTCATAAATGCACACAACACACGTTCATTTGCATTGGTAATCATTCAAGTAATTTTGTACGCAGTTTTTTTGAAGGTCTTGAAATTACCTCTTACGTAATAAGTGGTTATGTGTGTTTACTATATACACTTTCAAGAAGATGTGTACAGAGTCTCTCACCCGTTGAAAATTTCCATAATGTGCAACAACAACGGGAAATCGTATCCGATTATTCATGGGGACGTAAAGATTCTCAGGATTCGTTACACTCTACTTCCTATTTAATTAAACTCGATGATGAACGGTGATGGTGAGTAAGATGTAATGAACTGTGAACCAACCACCGACCGAAAATATTATTATTTCGTCCAAAAAGTTAATTATCTAAATGTACCCAGGAGAAATGGGGTTTCATTCAGGCCCACAACAGATCTAATGACATCTTGATTAAGTACCATCCGAGTACATTTATGTATGCACCGTCTGGGAGTGATTATTATTATTCGGGTCAATTAGCCGGAATTAAATTCCGAATTTCGCCGACGACGCCCAATATGAAGACGTGACAGGTATGAAAGAGAATGAATCTGAAAAGGGAAAATGTACACAAATAATCATAAACCGATCGAGTTCCCCCTCTTTTCGGGTATTTTTTTTGACAGGATGATGGATCATGGGAATCACCAACGTGTGTGTATTTTTACGTGTGTGTCTGATTTTTTTATTATTCCGCTTTTAATACGTCTAATTGAATCTATTTTTGTTACAGAAATCTTATACTCAAATAAAAGGCGCAGGGGGTAAAGAGGAGCTTCTTTAGTTAGATTGCAGGTACGTTCTTTAAACAATGATGATGCACCTTTTCGTGTAGCAATAATAATAACATTTGTGCAGGAAACAATTTGTCCTTGTAGCAGTGGAATTTTGTACGATAAAGCGAGTTTAAATGAACCGATGAGTAATAAATAGTAATAATGAGCACTTACCTTGGAAGTAGCTTTTGGTGCGGAGGTAAGCGACAGCAAGTCGGAGAATACTCAACCGGTCGAGTTTACTGAGAATGTTCTGCTCGAACGGGAGGAGGGATGCCAAGTGGTCCAGCTCGGCGTTCAGTCGTTCTCGGTGGCGCTTTGATGGGTTGCTCTTTTGCACTCCGTCTTTCGGGGGTGGCTTGATGCTGACACACAAAACAGTGTTACTTTTCTTTAAACAATTATGCGTAGTTATCTGTTTCACTAATAATTCTGCTCCATAGTTTGTGCCATGAATAAACTAAAGCAATAAGGAAATGATAAATAATAACACGGTGCAGTATGGTATACAATTATGCGTGCTCGGAATAACGATAATGATCAAAAGGAGCTAATTTCAGAATGAATTTTCAACTGATTCCGAGAGATCTTTTTAAAACTTGTTTGACAACTTGACAATGATGCACTGGAAAGAGGAGGAAAGTGAAAGGGATTATACACAAGACCCTTTTTCTCTCTATATCTCTCTTTTTTTTGTAATGATGACTTTTAAATGGGTCGTAAAAGGGGCTCTCTTCTATAAACCATATGGTTAGTAGGAAAACGGACGGGTCGTACGAGACTGGAAATGGCTTGTACGAGACTTATGAAATAATTGTTGAATGCAAGATTAAGATTTTCATTTTGAATGCCTCGCGGTACCCACACACACCCTGTGAGTTATGCGTGCATAATTAACACGTTTAATTCTCCGCCCAATATCAATGCGGGCAGGATGAGTTATTACATAATATTTTTGTTTTTTTAAAAAAAACAATTGTTTCGTGTGTTGATTTTTGTGACTGACA
This sequence comes from Sinodicranocentrus sp. ZH6, assembly GCA_027743935.1. Lineage (NCBI taxonomy): Eukaryota > Metazoa > Arthropoda > Collembola > Entomobryomorpha > Entomobryidae > Sinodicranocentrus > Sinodicranocentrus sp. ZH6. The sequence goes on along the minus strand of JAHZNA010003055.1, from coordinate 3,926 downwards.
GAACCTTGCAAGGCCACACACACTATTTCGAAAAGTAAACGCGTGAAGAAAAAATTCCGCAAAACGGCGGGTCGATACATTTATTGCGTTAATTGTTTCGTGTGTAGATTTTTGTGACTGACAGAACCTTGCAAGGCCACACACACTATTTCGAAAAGTAAACGCGTGAAGAAAAAATTCCGCAAAACGGCGGGTCGATACATTTATTGCGTTTTAAACACCAATAACTATACACTTTTGTGCATGGGACTTATGATGTTATTAGTGTGCGTGCAGAGCGTATATATAACGTGTTTAGTGTCCATCAACTTGCATTTTTATTTTTCTGCACGTTCGTGCATGCATGTGCAATATTTTGACATTTTGGAAGTAAACTCACTTTGAAATGTCATCATCTTATCACTTTACTCATTGCCCCATTTTCGAAATTTTCGGGAAGAAACCAATAAAATACTCTCAAACCCTGAGCACTTTCGATACGATTCCCACAAAACACGAATAAAAAGCTTAAAAAATGAAAATAAAATCTTTAAAAAAATATTGTACCTCTTTCCATTCCTCCTCCGCCTTTTGGTGGCGTAAACGGTCCCGCCCAGTTGACTCACGTTCATATTTAACATACTAGATAGCACAGAGAAAAAACTTTGAAAACCCCGAACACAAGTACAGTCATACACGACGATTATCTGAAAAAGAACATTTCACCCACGACGATGACACACAGTTCACTTAACAATCACAAATTACGAACAAAACTAACAAGTACGACACTGCTTTCCTGCAATTGTGCTGTCGTAAGCGGCGACTCTGTTTTCCCCCATCGAAAAATCAATTCATAATTGATGAGTTATTACCCGGAATAACATAGAATCGTCCACATTTGAGTATGTCCACATTTATAATTCAGTGTCCGTAATACAATATTGAGTGGACAAGTCAATTCCGTTAAAACATTTGTTTTTGCACTGAGAAAATTGTTGGATAAAAATAATATCACGTAATAATAACTCACATGCTAATTACTCTAACTACGTGACTGCATACAAACCGTGCAGAGAGAACGAGCAGGTTACTTCTTCTTCTCTCCACAAGCTTCACAGCCCAACTGAGTGGTAACGATCAAGAGTAACTCTCTCAGTTTTGGGTTGCTGCTCCTGCACCAAAACTACCTGAGCTCACACACACACCTGGGGGAAAAATATTATGTATTTTATTCCAGAGAGAACTCGATACGAACGGGCTCAGCTCTGGACCTCATCAGCGCCAACTCACAACAGCGCTTTGAAACTTTTTTAAACAATCCGTTTCTATTTTTTTCTGTGTACAGGTAACAAATGTGGGCGAGAAGCCAACCCTTTCTCTCGTAATAACACAGACTCTTGTTGTCCTGCTCCTTTGTTCGCAGTCATATCGATCTCTGTGCTCTCGACTCTTATGCACAGACTCAATGTGAACAATACTCGCTCGTGCATACTCACTTTTTTTCCTCGAGAGAGTCTCTAACAAATTGAACAAGTCCTTTTGCTACGGTGAAGCGTGATTGTCGTGTTTGATACGCCGGCTGGGCTGTGGGAGGCGGACGGTAACGAGGAAACGGGATGGGCTCGAGGTAGACCCCATGGTCGAGTGGAGGTGGAGTTTTTTTATTATGTGACTCTTTTCTTCTTTGATCTCATGTCTTTTCCTGTGTGGGGTTTCGTTTTTCTCTGATTTCTTGGGTCATTCTGTGCTTTATGGCTATTCAAGGGGGAAGGTTTCAACGGGGGTTGGTTGACAGATTAACTATACGAATTCGTATTTTTTATTATTTTTTGACAAACTGCCGATTTTTACTGGAAGTAGATAAGACTCAATAATAAACTGCCCATTTGTCGATTGCAGGTTTTTAATTTTAGAGTCAACGATTTCTTACAAGAATTCGAGTCAGCACATACATTTTTCGTGCTCGTGACATTATTTGTAATATTTTATGGAGGAAATATGTTAGAATTACTTTGTTTGTAATTTAAATCTGAACTCCTGATTAAAGGAGATGTGGGGATTAGTATGTTATTATTATCAAAACTATAGGTCGTGGTCCATTGTGTGCAAAAACATGCATAGCAGAAATTGTCTTCGTTTAATATGTAATTATTTTGCTGAAAAAACTTTAAATTGACCATTATGTGGCTTTTCTTGAAGCAGAAGAAAATTGCACAAAATTTCGTCAAAAATACTGATTAGTTGTTGCACAAACTTATAATGAAAAGAATCCTGAAAAATATCAGAAGGAAAACCTTGCAAATTGATGGAAAAAATATGTTTTCTAAAACCAAACAGGCATCCAACGCCACATCAGGAATATCATCCATATTAGTTTCATTGTTATAGAGTTGCGGAAATATGCATAATTTGCTTTTTGGCAAAGTAATTTTCTTTTAACTTTATACACTATAGAGAGTTTTGAGAGAGAACTATAAAATGTTTGTGTTTTTACTAAATGTTATCCTTTCGAATTGTTTCAAATTTATGATTCTTGAAAAATGATCAGGGATCGATAGCTGGAGCTTAAAATAAACTCAGAAACCTCTCAATAAAATGTCATTAAAAACTATCATTTAAAAACACTTCATTTTCCTTCCCTCGATATTCTGCTTCAAATGAGATCCCTGACTCTTCACATTGTGCTGAAATTTGTTTTGCTCGCAATCTGCTGTTGAAAGTACTGCTATGAATGATACGTGAGCATATGAGAACTAGCTGGCATTTCGTTTTTATTACGGGAGAGGTAAAACGAAGTGAAGAAATTTAGTTTACGTGAAATTTTTCATTAATTTATCATGAAAAGTGAGAAGAAAGTGTTTGAGGTAGAATATTCTCGTTAAATGACTTGACGAAACACTACCTCTTTTGCTCCAAATGACTTGTGTTCTGAAAATGTGACATGCATAATTTATCCCCTGGCAAATTTCATTAGGTTGTCGTCTTGCAAAGTTAATAATTTTGATCGATTTTTTAGCAGGGCGCAAACTCGTAGAACAGATTTGCGTAAATTAGGTGAAGGAATGGTTGAACTGCTACAAAATTTAAGATACCTGTGATACAATCCGTAAAATATATAGCATTTCCCTGCCGAAAACGGGAAACTAGTGGAACAGAGACAAAACTCACAAAATGCAGATTAATAAACTGCTACATAAAAGATCGACAATTGTTGGCTCTACATCTACGAAAATAAAGGATCCTTTGAATTTACTACACAAATCCAATTCACCTTTTCTGAATGTCCCTCTCCAGTTTTATTCCTAAATGCTATGCATTCACTCGTGAATAAGTTACTAAAATATGGCTCCCCCGACTCATTTGACATCACGACATATAGTATGCACACGCATTATATTGTGCTCGACGAAGGGTGTAGAAATCAGAACAAGTGCACTCCTGTAGTATTGATCAGTGAGTATTTAGTTTGTTGAAGCGTAAAATTCCATGTCAAGTAAACCTCTACAAATATATTCTACATGAGAAATTTTCACACACAGAGTGCTTATTGCAATAATATGCTCATTTGAAGAAAGAAAAACTCTGAAAACATTTTGCAAAATGTGTATTTGTTAATTCAAAAATCCGTACTGACGATAACCATAAGCTATCAAGGCTCTGAAAAAGAAGGGAGTTTAATATTGTACGAACGTACCTATTTTTTAATTAATGCGACTTGAAAGGATTCACACAACTTTAATCAAAGCAGAAAGTTATCACAACGTTTTCATGTACCAAGTGCTGCAGCACAGTGATGAAATTTCTCTGTACATGTAGGAGAAATTTAATAATAAATTCATACTGCCTTTGCTTGTACGGAAATTCCACCTTAATACAACTCAATTCTGGCTATAAACCGATTGTAGAACCGATACCGCATTGAATAAAAATGACAGCACATTTAC
>JAHZNA010003054.1:0-25111 GCA_027743935.1 Sinodicranocentrus sp. ZH6 | reverse complement strand
GGACACCCTTGCTGGAACTAACTTGTCACAGATACACCAACAAAACGTAGGTGTAAACGATGTAGACACATTAACTATCAATTTAACATTACAATTTTGCATTTTAATATTGTACATGTATTTGGAAAACAAAATTGCCTCTTACATGGCATGTGTTAGAGGTTAATTTTTCATTCGAGAACATAGATCCTAACTAAAAGTTAAGTACACAAAATGACTGCAAACACAGAAGTACTGACGTATAACTACATTTGTAGATACGAAACATAAATGTCGCTGAAGTTTAGGATGCCGTGTGCACATTCACAAATAACGATGAAGTAACTGCTAGTGCTAGCTTTACAGTAAATTCACAACAGTTATAAGGCATCACATCCTCAATATAAAATATAATCGGTCTTCGGTCTGCCTCCTTAAACATCCCCAATCACGCTGCTTCTAATTGCCTGGATCTGGTAAAACTTAAAAGGTTTAAAGATATCCACATGCGTACTTATGTACTTCCACACAAATACTTCGTCTTGTACATATCTTCTTACATAAAACAAGCTCTAAAATAAGCTAATTTGATCGATAACCTAATTTCCATACAATTTATAATTTGGCAGTTAGTATATTAATTACTCGCTTATTAAGATAAAAGTAGCTTACAAAATGCAGTTTTCAAAAATACGGCGACATGTATTTTTTCATATTGCTTTGCTAAAATTGAAAACGGGATAAGAAATACTCTCGAATAAAAAAGAATGAATTAAGGAACAACAAACGATATTTATTATTTAAACAGCCTAAAATAACTACGATCGCCTATCTCCATTTGGAAATGATACATTTGACTTAGATTCACTTGCAGCAAACGAGTGAACAGCATTACTTCCAGCTTGTTTTTGAATTGCTTGTGTGAGCTTATGATATTCAATATTCATTTGCTCCCAGCAATTCTCCGTCAGTTTAGAAACACCATCAAAGGTAACAGTTGAGGTATCGATTGGTGGAAGAATTTTCACCAAAACTTTTCCTAAACATATTGAATGCACGATTAAGAATAAGCAAATGCTGAAAACTTAATTTGTTTCAATTTTATTACTAAATGATAAGAACAAATACCATACCTGCATTGAAGATTTTTTTCTCATCATTTATGAACGTATATGGACTGACGACAACAGGGACAATCGGCAATTTATTTTGAACAGCAATATGAAATGCCCCTTTCTTAAACGGCAACAAATCCACTTTCTTGCTTCGAGTGCCTTCCGGAAATATCCATAGTTTGGTCTGAAACAATACATGGCACAAATGCATACATTGTAGGTATTAGTATCGTTTCATTGGGGCAGCGGCAGCAGATTTTAATATTGAGCCATTAGATCCTGGTAGCAGATTCTTACCTTGGTTTCTTGAATCTGCTGTGCACTTGCACTGATTAGAGTCTTGCATTCACCAGGATTACTACGATTGATGTATACAGTTCCAGATAACCATGCCGAAAATCCAAATGGAAACACATACATAATTGCCCTCTTTGCTACACAAGCACATTTTTGCATCGTTTGCCACATCTCAACAATTACTACAAAAAGAACATTTAAAAGATTATAACAACTTAAGTATATTGGATACTCCATATATTAAGTCATATTGTGATTAGGTATTAGATTAATGTCACATTTCAAAATTCTTGTTCGGTACCTTTCCACCCCAGAAAATTATTTACGTAACTAATTGACCAGGAGGATATTAGTACAGCTATCACTTTACCAATGGTTCCTGGAAGACAATTCAAGAACTGAATTGCTTCTTAGCTTTCACATTGGCTTATCAAATCATTTCAGTACGTTACCCCATGCAATGAAAAAGTGTGAATTTATATTTATTACACTCACACATGAAATCCCAAGCACTCTGGTGATTGCAAATAATCACACAAGGGAAATCTTTCGCAAGAATCTCCTTTCCCGTGATTTCCCAGTGGATGCCCACAATTTTAGAAATCGGTTTAACAAATGGAATTCCCATCCTACAAAAATACAAACGGTTGTTGATAAACAAAGTTGAATGTTAGTTACAATATCTACCTCTATCAATTAAACTATTTGACAAATAATTAGAGCTTACAGGACATTCTTGACATTTCGTGGCTTAATGAGACTAGGTGGGATGATGACTAATGCTGTGATAGAGCAGAAGACCACATATACTGCAAATTTCATGTAGTATCTGAATTTTGCCGACATATCATATAAGATAGCCGCAGTGATCGAAGCAACAAAAGTACCAATTATCCACAAGTCCCATCGTGATAGCAAATGGGTCTCAGGGGGAGCAGCCCCAGAAGATTCCTCCATATTGGATAATCGCCTTAAAAATCAATCAAATGAAAATTAGTAACGTCACATTTAGTTAGTTAGAAATATGACGCATGATGAATATGGATATTGGATATGGAAACAAATTCTAAACTTAATTACGACACCTGAGGGATAACCCGTCTCGTAACTGATTGTGAGTTTCACATTTATTGTGTTACTTACTTGGCAAGTGACCATCAACTGATAAACTTTCAATCAGCCAGAACAAATTCAAAATTACCCCTGTTCGCTAGTATACCCTAAGTATTTTTATCTCGAAATCTCAATCACCCCTGCATCGAAATCTCATCGATGTTCAAACACACTCAACACTACACAAATCATTTGTGACCATCAACTATTGTGACCCGGTGGATTTTGTTGAATACATACTTATGACTCATTGAAAGTTGAATGTACAGATAAATTAAAGTGGCATTTTTAAGACCAATACAATTATAAATCAGCTATTAAGTAACAAGTAACAACACACTAAAATGAAACAGGAAATACTTATCGACTGTCAACTTATGTAATCATCCACAACAGCGAGGGGTCACCAGTTGTGGCATATTTTCAATAACACCTCACACATCCAGCCTCCTTGTTAGTTTATACAACTTTTAGGTAATTTATTTACAAGCGAGTAAGAATGTTTGGTAATCTTAACTTGGCTTACCAACAACGTGACTGTGCTGCTCACACTAACACAAATCCCAAATTAATTTCTCAACAACGTGAGAAACTTATTGAAGCCTATCTTAAACTCTAGTCGTAAAACAGAGCACTACAAATCTCAACATGCCGAAGCTTAAAATATTAGTCAACTTTTTTTTTATATTGAGCCAGAGCACAGGATCGACCACTAAGAGAGCAAAACTGCTACTTCTTGTATTCTTCGATAATGCAACGGATAGGAAACTATCTTGAGTAGATCACTAGTTAATATTTCCGCAAGGATATTACCTGAGAGTTAAACGACGCAAGTCAAAAGTAATTAAGGAAGCATACACGATATAGTGCAACGAATAATATTGGCATTGGAGGCTGAAAACAACTACTGAGCTAGAACTTATGTATATTTTTGTGTATATCTTGCTCTCCTTCCAAATATCCTACAAGTATAAGTTATATATGTATGTTCTTTTTTCTGCAGAGGAACTGAGAAGCTGGCGTGCGTGCGAGTAATAGTAAACTAGTATATCCAAACGAAATACAAACATTTTTCGATGGCATTGGTTTGGAACATGTGTACTGTGTACCTTATAGCATCTTGCTTTTATGCTCTTTGCACGGAAATCGAGTGAACCGATATGGGCTGCTCATTGCTGTACTTAACTTGTATATATTCTGCATCTGCAGTAAAACGTGGGGTATAACCTTCCATTATGGAAGTTCTCACAATTTCACAAGTAAAGTTGGATGTTTTCTGACTTGTGTTATTATAGCTTGTACAAAGTACAAATTCATGCCTGGTTATAGGCTAGTTGATTTTTTTTACATATGCATAAAAAATGGAGATTCCTGAATTGCTGCATGAGAGGTTAAAGAGCTAGATAGCTGGGTGAAATATAGCATTACATTGTTAAATTGCATGAGGTATTACAATGCCATCACGTGGTGGGGTTTCCTTGAGAGTTAGACTGTGAGATACCTTGGGTAATTTATTGTAGATTTTTTTACTGTGAATTGTAAGAGGCATAGCCAGGTCCATGCTCAGCGACAGTGATCGGCTGATCTTTGCCCTTATTGATGGTGTGGAAAATGTGGATCATTTTGTAGATGATTCACGTTGCACGACCGGGTATGGTTACCTTATGCGTACTATGAAGCTGCACTGATTGCAGTTGAAGGAAAACAGGAAAATGAGGATGTGAGAGAAGAGATTAGCTTATCAGGTTTCAAGATAAAAATGAATGTGACAATGAGATAGACAACTTAAAAAAATGGGGTAGTATATTCACTCTCTCTCTGGATTTCGCACATTTTTAGCGTTAAAATAGGGATATTTATATTTTTAATGAATGGGATAGATAATTAACAAATAGGTTTGCTAAAAGTACAGATCTTCCTGATATGAAACCGCTGATCTTTGCATACGTGCATGTCCAGGAGTACGAAACTGCTGAGCTTCACATATTTATATGTCCAGGAAATTTACCTGGTATTCATTGCATTCATGATTCATTCAGGTTTGTCAGCAAAATGTTGGAATCATCCAACTGTAATTTTATTGGAATTTGCCAATCCCACTGAACACCATAGTAAAAACTTGGGTGTAAATAGCACAAGGAAAAAGAGAAACGATATCTCCAAATCGATATTCTTCACATATTGATGTATTGATATTAGAAATGCCATTAACGCAAATAATGACCATTTTGCGGCATCCAAACGTACTCTGTTTGTTAAAATATTCATAAGATACTTTCAACCTTGTAAGTATAGGTAATCACTTTGTTTAAATATTAGTTGTTGGTGTTTTAATTTTTAATGATATTTACGACTTTTGCACGCATCATTTGTTTCAGAAATTCACATAAGATCTTTTATGGGGGAAAACTGTTTTAATGGTAATTGCCAACCGATTTGATGATATGTGAAATGTGAAGACAAAAGTAACTACAAACTAAAAAAATCCACCCGCACAAGAAAAATTTACTGCAAGCACTCGTGTATTGGATATTGGATAAATAATAAATAATACAAGAAATCGTAAATATACAATGGAAAGCTGCTTTTTGTCAATGAAATGTAGGTAAAGTCATTTTACTATCTGGATGGAGGGCAAACCGTTTTACTGCGTAGTTATGTTGATTTCCATCTTATTGCTGAATTGTACCCAAAAGCATTTCTAACTTTAGATACTATTTCAGTCAGTACAAGAATTTATCATAATATAAGGTTAAATTTAAACTTTCCACACACTTCCACATCCAAATATATATTCCTAGTTTGACCTATAGTTCATTATACAATAATTTGTGAAGATAATTTGAACGCAAGCTGTGATTACAGTTATACTTAAAAGTGCATCTTTTATATTTGTCCATAGCAAGAACAGTAATATACCTTCTGAATCTTCATTCATGATGCGAGAAAAAAACGTGCTGTTCTTCCATGCCTAAAATATCTACAAATGTGTAGGAGTAGGAACATTACATGCATCTGACCTTCGAAGGTGTCCATTGCCCATTGCTGTGATTACACTAATGCGAGACCACATCAACCAATAATGCATCAATACGTACATGAGGATGTAGTGAGCACGCATTTACCACATTACTGTATGTATACATCTTCATGTAAAAAACTGAAGAACAAGTGTAAAAGATGATCTTGGATGGTGCATACCGTAATCACTTCTGCACATATATTATGCTTATCCTTTACACATTCCATCTTTTACTATGTCATGTGGATTTATTTACATTTCCTTTAAAACTTCACACACAGGGATCTTTTGTATATTTTTTACTGTGAAATTGGTCTGTGTTGTCAATTCTGTGTGAATCAGTACAAATTATCTTTAAATCATTCATACCAAAAATTGTGTTCACAGTTCCACTGCATCGTAGAATAAAATAGTTTTCTTTATATTAGGTTAATTGTCATCATCAAAGATCATCAACGACGACATCCAAAAGCTTGGATGCGTGCATTGCACCGGTACACATCATGTGGCATAGCGAATTTGCAAGTGCATCTTTTCTAAGAATCAAAGCACAATCGTGTTGAAATATTTGCAAATGTGCATATCTCTACTTAAAATAGGTCTTTTTCACATTACCAGTCCACTTTTCAACAACTTTCGAGGATCAAAAATAGCAGTCACATCTTTTATTTACTTTTATCCAAGAAATTACTACTGAAATACTTCATTCCTCCACGAAATATTCGTATAATCTACCGTTTAATCTAAAAAGAGGCATGTAAAAATGTAAATAGATCGGACAAACTCGGGAACATTGCTCACAGCATTTTATATGCATTTATTTACCACAATCACGGTCTCTTTTCGTTGTTTGCACATTTCAAATAGTAACTCGAACTCGAGTGTTTAGAAACCCGGGTATTCGACATAGATGTGCAGAGACATCCTCAGCCAAACTGGGTGTCAAGGATGTCGCTTCAAGTCGTTTCTCTTACAATCTCTGTATATATGTGAAGATAGCTGAAGCCGTGGTGATGTGATCACACACTTGCGTATCAAGTAGGTATCTTATCTCTGAAGTAGCTATTGAGTTCCGTGTCCCGTGAGAGTGTAAAAAGAAGATGCAGACAGAAAAAAATTCATAATAATAGCTTCATGATGTTTTCACCATGCTACAGTGACTAGATTTAATGTTTTCTTGGTTGTACAAATAATGTAGCAAAGTTTGAATGAATGCGAATAAAGAGGCTTCACTTTCTTCAAAATATAAATAAAACGTACGACTCGGCTTTTCCAATTGGCAACTTGCATACGTAATAGTTTGATGCTTTCAAAATGTTGTGGTGGAAAGAACAAGTATACAATTCACTGCTTCAAGCGTCTTCCTACGCTTGTTCACTTGTTCCACGAAAAATTAGATATTTACGAATAAGAAGCTCTCTCTGATACAAACCATAACAGAGTTGTCTTCACTCAATCCATGTAGGTCATTTTTTGTCGTGATCATACAATGCCAAAATTAGCGTGTCTTCCAGTCTTCACATTGTAGCGCTTATCGTTTTAGCTGTAGATTTGCTACATGTAGTTTTTAATCATATCATGAGTTTTAATTACTTGATAAAGAGAGTGTTACAGTAATTTCATGGTTGAGGAGTGTCCTGTCGTGATTTCATTCCAAGGCATTTGATCATCATGTGTATATTGTGTTATATAATCTGTCGGTTTGTCTTGTGTAAACGTTGTAAAGTCTAAATAGATCGATAGTCTAATTTATAGCATATATTAATTTGTGCGACTCGAGAGAAAAAACACAATATGAGCTATACGAATAACGATGTTACGAAGACAATCCTTGTTAAGTGTCTTATTAGCTTTAGTCTTAATTGTAGTACTAGTCAATATTTACACAATAATTGTATTTGTTCGTGGCGCAAGTCAAGATAAAGTCTTTCTGTCTGCGACTGAATCAAAGTACCTTTTCTACAATGACTCCATTGGCAGCGTTAGATTTAGGGTTGGTTTGTCCTCAGTTGTGATTTCCCTTATATAAGTGTCAAAATTGAATCAGTTCTTAATATGCCGTGACAAGGTGGACAAAAATTTCACTTGATTTTGTCATTTTCAGAGATCTTTTCATCGTGATGTCAATCTGCTAGTTCCGTCGGACTACTCAAGCAGGCATGGAATTGCCAATGCACTCAGAATATTGGAGGAATATCACAGATTATCAGCAAATAAGACAAAGTCTTCTGCTGGATATGTGCATGTTGTAGGAAGGCTAAGCCGGGTGCTTTCCCGGTCTGTGAATCTAGTGAAAATCAACAACAACCCGAGAAATGTTTGGGACAAAATATCTCAGGTATGTGATAAAATTCCAATTTGCAATATGACTGTAGCAAGCAAGGAGAATAACTGATTCTTTTATTTCATTTCAAGTGGCCATTCAATGATCTCCTTCGTATGTCAAATATGGGAGAGCTACTGATGTACGCCAACCAGGCGAAAATCCTGCAAGCGAAGAATAGCAAAAAAGGAACTCAGCTCAAAATGGAAGTTCTCTTAGAAGGGGATCAACTTGCACTTTTCAAACCTCAGTGGTACCCAAGGGACGTTAAAATTGTTGGAAAAGCCTTCAGTGGAAAGGATAGACATTTTGGTGAAATAGCATCCTTCTATTTGAATCTCATTTTGGGATACAACGTCGCGCCAATTACTGTAGGGAGGAATGTTAACTTGCTTGAGGAAATCTTGCCGTATGCCAGCCAACAATTAAAGCAAACATTTTATCGAGAGAGTAGTAAGTTAAAGTTTCTTTGCGCATTTAAAACTTATACTTAAATCGACGAGTGAAGTTGATGGTAGCATTGTGAAGCGTGAGTTCCTTGTCATATCTATGCTGTGCTTATGTGAATAATAGACGGGTCGCTTTGCTTCTACGGTGTGTGCTACTATTGCAAGCCGGAAGATGTCGTATGCGGGAATGAAGAGGATGTTGTTGAGGGTGCAATGGTACTTATGCTGGACAAACGCTTCAAGATGTTTGTGAATCCTTGGAAGCGGATTTACAAAGACGGTAATTTTGCAGAATGGGAGACTGACATGAACTATTGCTCAAGTGTTCTTAAAGAAAAATCCAATTCCCGTCGACGTGAGGTATTTATTTAGTCCATAATCCTAGGTGTTTTTTTAAAAGTACATGCAAATTGCAAATGTATGAACATTCTGACTAAATTCATCTCGTCGACATTTCTTTCAGCTAATTTTAGATATGATAGCAATTCATGTGTTTGATTTTCTAATTGGAAACGGAGATCGACATCATTTCGAGATTTTACGAAAAAACGATCCTAACGCGAACGGTCATTCAAGAAATTTTGTGCTAATTGACAATGGGAAGAGCTTTGGAAATCCTGACGAAGACTTTATCGATGTTTTAGCTCCTCTGTATCAATGTTGCGCGTAAGTCACATCAGATAACAATCCTTTATTTACATATTTATACATGATATCCATGCAAAATATTACTATTTTATTGCAGGATACGCGAGCCCCTACTCGCAACTTTAAAGAAATTCCAAGGAGCGTTAGGGAAATCCTTAGAGGTAACTGGTGCAGTAGATCCTATTCAACCCCTTCTAACTCCTGCTCATTACCGTGCCTTAGACCGAAGACTGTATATGGTTTTAGCTGCGGTCAACGTGTGCCTTAGAAATGAAGATCGAAGTATGTTTGGAAGGGTAATCTGGTAAATAGTTTTGTAGAATACTCAGGAATTAAATCAGAACAGAATTACACATAGATAGTTCTGAACATTTTATACCGTAATGGAACACTATATCAGTATGAGTAAAAGTGCCAAATAACTACGCAATGCAATGCTCTTCCACCAATGAGTTGTAACTTTAATAAAATACCTTTTGTAATTAGTTGCTGTTTACATGTCATGTAGTTTAAATCATCTCTAAGACCCAAGAGGTTAATTGTTAACCATTAATGCTTTACCGATGTAACATTTACAGGAAAATGTACAACTAATAAAACGCACAAACACATTGTGTGTCTAAATAAATGACATGGCACGCAATTGTAAATGTCGAGTCAAAGAAATAAAATATCTCACATCTATTTTAAAGAATATAGGGTTGAGCTCAAGATATGAACAAGAGCATCGTTATTTAATACAACTGTTTCATGAAATAAATCATGCAGTCAATTCACTCCAGTTTCTTTAGTAGACTCCAGGGAAAATTTTATTTGCATACTTGATTCATCCCTAAGCAGAACAGCATATTATGGATTCTTAATCAAAGTGAATGGCTGAGCAATACTTTTTCAATCTGACTCATTCCATCTTATGAAAATACACACGGAAGAGGTGATTGCTTTTATATGATGAAACGATCTCGGCAGCAGATGTGTACTTACCGCAGCAAAAGAACCATCCTTTATGAGCTTGCATGAAAATGCAAAACTGGAATTAATGAAGGATTGCTGTAGTCGGTGGAAAACGATACGGATTTCATTTTATCCCAAGAAATTCTAGCGTATGATGTGGTAGAGTCTAATACCACCACGGCATACAGGCAACATCCCGGGCCTACTGTACATCTGGAAATCTTCGTCTATACTGGAATAACTATCCAGGCTGATGAGATTCACTTGGTTAACGTTCAGATTTATCCTGCCATGCTATTATGGTAAATGAGACTGGGAAAAGCAAGTACCGCAACACAACAATCTACTTTAGTTACAGTGGAAAGACCACGTTCCTTGGTTTTTCTCCAGGATGCACAGAACCCATTGCTGGAGAACATTGAACGAAGCGAACAGCAACATCAGCCGACAAAAGTGTTTTATGGAAAGTAAACCAGATATAAATAGTCAACAATAATGGCTTGCGAAAGTATGGTGTGAGGAGTGAGTTGTGAGTAAATGCATAATATAAGTAACTCAGCTCGCTCATTGCTAGCAAAGGAGTGGGATGGGAACGCAGTCAGCGAGCAAGTACAAGGGCTGATAAAATATTAAACCTGGAAGGGGAGTTATTTATGAGATCCATCAGGAAAGGCTTTTCTCATTAGCTAAATCGCTAATTACTAGACTTTCTCCTCTCACTGTCTCTCGCTCTTCGCCACACTGGTTACTTCTCCTTCTCTTGTTCCTCACTCACTTCATGTTTAGCGTGGCTAGTGTGGAGTCGAGAGAGTGACTGATGCTGGCTGAGTGGTTTTCATGTGTGCAGCCTTCCCCGTAATACGACACTCACAAAGTCGAAGAGGAAGTTACACGGCGAAGACAATTTTCGAAACAGTGTATGAATTCGAGGAAGCTTGGATAATAACTTGTTTCGTCTAGAGATTACCAGCAAACCACGGATGAAAACTGGATCAACATCATTATGCCAATTGCCAGGTATAATTCCAGATATTTTTTGGGGTTTTGTTAAACGTCCTAATTTTTCTAAATAAAGTTTTAATATGATTGAAGACTCATTCAAGTTAGTTACTGCTTCGGACGTATTTGTATTCAATGACCTAAGCTACTTTAGAGATAACGGTATGCTTGGAAAAGATTACGCATGGAGTGAAAGAGAAACAAAAATCATTACCGACATTAATGGCGGAGCGAGCGCATTATTACATTTATTGGCCCATATTCTGCTAAACGTAACGCACCTTTGAGATTTACATTTTATTTTTCCATTTTAGTCATACTATCAGCAGGAGAAATCAGAAACAACAGGAAGAAGGTTTAATTTCACTCACACGCAATTTGTTGTTTCAGATAAAAACGTAAGTTGTGTGCCTATAAATCTCTCGGGTTTGTTTTAACTTTGCCTCCTTTACGAGCATTAGTTATGCTTGGGTCGTGTGCTCGTATCAGACTGGGGATGGAGCTCAGCTGAATTATGAATAGAGTCTTGGCAATATGCGGTTGAACCGTGACGTTTGTGTTGTGGTAACGTGTGCACATTTACATTTCCTAATTCCAATTCCAACAAATTTGTCTAGTCACAGTTCAGATTTTAAAAATTGAAGAAGCCCATTGTTTTAAAGAATGTATGTAGCTAAATTCCTACACATTTTAATTCCAAGCAAGGTTTCATGCAAGTTTTTACAAATTAGCTTTCAATTTGGATTCCTCAAAATTGCCGAGTAATTAGTAAACCGTAAAGATGTGCTGCACACCTAAACAAACGTCACATTGATGACCGTGGCAATAAAGATATCTTCAAAAATGGCAAATTTCGAGAAGATTTATTGTGGCAGCTCTAATGCCCACCAGCAACGAGAAAAATTATCATTCACTGAGCCGTCGTCCGTTTCACGACTGAGTAATAATAAGATTGTATTTCTTCTTTTCCACACGCCATCAACAAAATCATGCTAATACTCATATATCGTAAAAACGTGGGAGTAAACAAAGGCGTTACATGTGGAACTACGTCAAGTTTCGGATCCCATAATTTACGACGTGTCGCATAAAAGTTTTTACGGACTTTATCTCAATTCACCCCCACTTGTGCTGATTTGCTTTTCCCCTCCAAAAACGCACATACCTACAACATTTCAACTTCACGCATTCTACTCCACTGTGCATGAGACACATTACAGGGGTAAAAGACGTCTTTGGCTTTTAGGAGTTTTTACACTTTTCCACGTCATGATAAAAAATTCTTTAAAGTAGTTATCAGTACACAATATTGTTTTAACTTGGAAAATGCTTTTCCATGTATTCTTATAATGTGCTGGACGCACGGTTGCAAAAGCAAACTGTTCCCTAAACATTGTCATCCCCCTCAGTCTCACCATGTGTATCATATTGTATCGTGCTAAAAGCCATTCAACAGAAGAAATCTGAATTATGTTTTGCACTTTGAATTTATTTTTATAACTAAAGGAAATTTCCTTTTTTACATCTAAATCCAACCGCATGCTCAACATATTTTCAATGTGGGAAAATGTAATTTTTTCGCTTATCTCGATAAAAAGAGGTATAAACATACTTCACAAGTTGAAACAGAGTGAAGCATTGGGGTAAGCTTATACCCATTTCGAAAAAATAGTTTCCTCGCCGCTTAGAAAGAGATGGGATTTCAACCACGTTAGCAAGTTACCAATATAATGGCACTGTACAATAATGGTAAAAATTCAAGAGAGAACATTACAACTTATCAGAGATTAGTTGCGATTGTAAAGGGAAGCAAGCGGGCAGCAGCGGCAATGATTACTACAAAAGAAGTTGACCATTGACATGAGTTATGGTGATTGTTCCATGATACACCTTTTCTCTGTTGCAACCCAGCAAAAATATGCTGTGCGTGTATGAGCACTACTGCGTGGAGTGTTTATGGCACGGGAGTCTAGTCAATTGAACAAATCACATCAGTTCTTTCGATAGAAACTGGTGTAAGCTTTTTTATTTTTTAAAAAAAGTTAATCAGCAAATACATCAGCTTTAAAAAAAAGTCCATTCACACAATCCACTCTGAGAGTAAAGATGGGGGTAGAAATGTCGCGAAATGCTCAGATTTGTATGCATCCTACCGTCCGATAAATACGCCGAGAAGCAACGTGGGGTCATGTGCAAGTATGGAATTACTGTTATTGAAATGAGAGCAATATCCAGTTTTAAACGTATACTATACTGCAATACTTTACCATCTTTTTAATAGTCCTTAATCCACTGCATGAATGCAAGGGATGTAGAATGCTTCTTGTGGAAATAAGTTAAGCGATGATTTTCCTCCTTGCAAGTTTGTATGCAGCTAGACAAATCTTTTAAAAATCAACTTGTATGGGACACAGGGGGCACTAAATTAGTCGTAGTAAGTACATGCATAATCCATGTAGAAGGCTGCAAAACTGGTTCATTCCCTAGAAATGCTTCCACTTGTACCTGCCATCATGACTGTAGCATTTGGCAGTTTGGCACAGGCCAATATGACTCACGGTGAGAGAGAGAAACGGAAAAAAGTGCGAGAGGAGAAAACACACGTCAACCTATCATTACAACACGATAGCTGAGAAGAATAAGAGAATGTAAGTGTTCCTCAATGAAAGACGCACAAAAAAGTAAATGACTTAAGCTTGAAATTCTTTAAAAGGAATTAAGTGTTCTTATCAGCACCTACTAGCCCGCCGGCTAGGACTTCATTTGCTTGTCCCATGGTGGTATAAGTATATAGCTCTAGTAAATTAGCTAGTGTTCAATATACATATGGTTTATTCAAGTGCCATTTGCAATCCAACTAATCCAGAAATACTAAGTTGTATTGTGGCATTATGATTCTCACATTAGGAGAGCGGGCTTGTTTTCGTGTGCATGCGGCAATCGCAATCATTTGCTTGTCGTCCTCATGAATTTTCCTTTTTGTAATTTGCATAAGAGGAGTGTCCTCTTGAAAAATGAACCGAATAAAATGCGAATAGCAGTGATACACGCTAGCAATTATGTTTCCTTTTAGACCTCAAGGCTTAAGTGACATTTTCAAGACAAAACAGTGACATTATTATTGTGTTATAAAGCGTTTTACTGTTACTGAACAAACTCTGACTAATTTTTCAATTAGAACAGCTCAATTTGCTTTATGATTGCTTTCAAGAAATTTTTTAAAGGTTGTCCCGTCCATATCATGCTAAAATGCCTCCTGTTAAAATGTACCTATTAAAACTAGCTCATTCAACTATGAACATTACAAGCGAAGTGAGATTAATTTAAGAATGCTCCATATATGAGCTCATATCGCACGCTACACTTAAAACCTGGATTGAGTAAACTATAAAAAAAGTTACATAGCTGATTAAAACTTTTTTTTATATAAAGTTGGAAAACTAAATGAGAGTCTTTGATAACTATTTCCGAGAACATTTCTGGCTCCAAGCAGTGAATGAGAATGATACGACTCGATTAGAACGTTTGTGCGTGCATAATATCCTCACACTTTTATACTTTGCTTTTCTGGTAAATACCCGGACAAGAATCACAACCGTGCTCATATTTTTTTCAAATCACATTAAAGTGCTGAAGTCAAGGAAAAGGTATATTATTATATTTTTTATAAGAAAAAAAATCATTTTCCTCACGACGACGTTATATATTCATATGTGAACATAGCACCAAACTCACAACAAGTGAATATTAGACGCAACCAAGGAAGATGATGATGATGGTGTGGTGATGATGATGAAGAAGAAAAAACTTTTTTTTCTCTTGTGTTTGGGGGTTTCGACTCACTCGAGTAATTTCATCCTCGAGGCATCTTTTACATTTTAAAGTGAGTGAGCCGACTCTTCTTCTTTTACTTGATACATACTTTATTCACTCACTTCTCTCCTCTTTCGCTCAGCCTTTAATAACAACTCTTGCTGAGATGATGCGCTGCATTATATTATAATGGTTCTTTTACTTTGTTGAATGTATTATTATCTTCCCAAAGTCGTGATCTAGGATGTTCCGACCATCATCATCATGATGGACCATGCTCATCGTCGTTGTGGATGATGCAGGAATGAAATGAATGCAGCCTCATGGATACACATGGATCCTTCCATCTACTATGTATTCAATCATAAACCAAAACCAAGACTACAGCGAAAAATAGTGAATAGGGAAGAAGAAAGAGAAGAAGTCGGCCGACCGGGACAGATGGACGGGCAGAAGAAAAGTGCATTTCAACTAGGCTTGCCCTCACTGTTCTGCTTGGGAGAAGAATATTTGTAAAATTCTTCATGATTTTTTTTCCTCTTTCGCTTTTAATACATCGTCGTTGTTTGGGACACAAAGAGGAAATGCTCAGTTTTTCTCATTATATTAGCATAGCATTGTGTTTGCAGGCATGTATGTGGTTGTTAACTATTCGCACAAGAGAGAGAAGAGAAACGGTCTATTCACAACAATGACTTGGTTCAGGTGACAGCTCAGAAAATCCGCTGCTTGTAGACCATAAAAATCCAAGGTTGGTTGACTTACTACAATTGGCAATCATGAATACGAAAATTTGTCGCGTTTTATATAAAACTAGCATAAACGAGTGCATGCACACTTGTACGTACAAAAGCACTTGCTCACAATCACATAACTACTATTTTTTATTGCCATTCCATTGACTTCATTTCTTTCCCAAAAAAGAGCAAAATTTTTTGAGAGAGTCACAAAACCATTGCATCTGCATAAATCTCTTAATTGACAAATATGAGGAGAAGGAATGGTTGAAAAAAGTGGAATACAAATTATCGCATGCACTTGTTTATCTAGGATAAGCATGACTTGACGAAAATCATGACGACTTGTCTCATTAAGCGAGTGCTCCAAAGATTCACGACGATAAGAAATGGCGATATGCAATTCAACAACAAATCACTTCACGACACTGCATACTTACTCCACACGTAATCATTTTTCCTCTGTGAGATAACCATGTTTGTAATGCCTTTGTCT
Source organism: Sinodicranocentrus sp. ZH6 (assembly GCA_027743935.1). Taxonomy (NCBI): domain Eukaryota; kingdom Metazoa; phylum Arthropoda; class Collembola; order Entomobryomorpha; family Entomobryidae; genus Sinodicranocentrus; species Sinodicranocentrus sp. ZH6. Next base: position 9,166 of record JAHZNA010003054.1, on the reverse strand, counting down.
CTAACAAACAAACGTGCATCTTGAACACTGCTCGGCTCAGGGAGACTCATTGCCATCATGAATTTTAGCATTTAGAAACGGAGGCTCGCCCGACTTTGATCTTTAATTACATATGCATTTATAGCTTTTAGTAGTTAAATACTATTTAAAGTTGCATTATTGCCATGAATCCAATTAAAGGAATGAGTAAATGACAACGTTATAATGTGTAAGATTGCCGATGGCTTGTGGGTTGATGGCTGTAGACATTAGTTGCCATCAGTGGAAGCACTAATATCTGCCTTGAGCTGTAGATAGATACTTTGCATAATTACACAGAGTTAATTTTCCGGCTGCTGCAAACCTACTGCTCGACATTTGCATATTTTAGTAGCTGGCTTCGCCCTCCAAACCAACCCAACCAACGACGAGGACGGATCGCTTGAGTGAATGAAGAAAAGCTGCTTTATCGTGAAGCCAAAAGAAGTGAGTTGGCCACGTTTTTCGTCAAAATCCACAAACACACCGAGTGCTTGTGTGAAAGAAGGGGTTTCGTCTTGTGAAGATTCCTATACATTCTTGGTTGAATTACTGGTTTAAAATGTACTACGCACTCTAATCGGGCATCCCTCCACATTTTTTCGCTGCAGTCCATATCCCATCTCATCTTGTTGGGTGCATAACAAGCAGAGTAAATCCTTGCGGTGGAAACGATATAAGGAGAGGTGGATGGATAAGTTTGGAGTGGAAAGTTGAACTGTGTTTGGTGGTGGAGGAGGAGGATGATGATCAATTCAAACACGCGGCCAAGTTCCGGTATCTAATGCATTTATAATGCAATATTAATTGGGTTCCTTTTCCTGACTTTTCCTCTTGTGTGTCATGATGAGATGCAAAGATGAAGGAGATCTTTCGGGAAGATCGTTGTGATGAGGAGTTGAGCCAAGCTCATCCCGTATTCTCTACGAAACCCGGAGTAAATTGGGTTTTAATTTGTGGAAAAGTGTAAAAATTCATTGAGTGATTCAGCGGCGAGGAATTTCATGAATTTTTATTACATCCATTGACATTCATACGGCTAAGTGATGCATGATGGAGGAGCAATTTCTCAGTTTTTATTAGGGATTGATGAATGGGTCTTATCTTGATGATATGATGATGAATAGTAATTTTATGAGTAATGAAACCATTGCGATGAAACCAAGTTGTGCTCATTTCTTTTAGGACGGCCAAATCGTAAACACCTATATTTCGAGTCATTTCTTTCGATTTTGGAAGTTTTTATATGAACGTCAAAATCAAAAAATAAAATTTTCAAAATTCTCTCTCGAATTTCTACTGCTTGTGTACAAAGATACACAGAAATGTTAAAAGAAAGCCAGAGCAGTCCTTCTCATCTCCCTTTCGTAGCAGCGACTGAGACGAACACACAACAAAACGACGATAGAGACCGAAAGGGAAAAAAGTTGCAGCTGAGGGGAAAAAGCGGGCTTTTGCTATCCGAAATTTCGGTGTTTCACAGCTCCGAGGAGGCGGTCCTACCAACCAATTTGATGGAGATAGGAGAAGGGTGAACCACCCAAGCGCCATTATGAAAGGTTCGAGAGGGATACCGGGCCGAGTCTATCCTATCCTTGAATACATTTTCTCTTTCAATCTCTCACCACATCATGTCCCAAACTTGTACTCAACAATACTGAGAATCCTCATCTTCGCGTGTATGAGCGAGATTGAAAAGTTTGAGAAAAAGGCAAGCATACATGTGTATATATACTCTTTACTGGTTCCATATGAAGTGTTACAATGCCCATGCACACTCAAAAAGTCAGCAGCCTGTTCTCCTCTGCTCGTCCACAAAATACGGTATATACACACACACAACTCCATATTATTCTAGCTAATGTGAGCATTGCCAGTGTACACAAGAAACTTAATGGAACAGAATACGGTTCATCTTGTATATGCACTGCTGGCTCGTAAAAGGCTTCGCCACATGCTTTATTTGATGCATAGCTTGGAATATCACTGTAAAGCTTTGTAATTTCTTCAGTAAGAGCTTGTGAGTTATTTTCTCGGTACGAGTAAGCTATTAAAGCTATAAAAAGTACACAATAATAATACTATGAGAGATATTGGATAGTAGCATACCAGCTGTAGGAACTAAAAAGTCATCATGATGGAATGGAACGGAGAGATTAGAACCATGCATGTGAATACTATTTCACTGCCCGCTGCAGTATCATCCGAAGAGAGAAAATAATGGCGTTTTGATAGACCATATAGCTTGTCACTAACTATGCAATGCGGTATGATGCTCCTCAAAAATGAACATATATTTAGAATTGGATACAATGGAATGCTGAAATGTAAAGTTAGGAAGACAAAAAAATCCTCATGTGAATCTACACATTCAACTGTCAAGGTTAACAACTGTAACTCAAAAGTGTCCAAAATACACGGAATCTTTGAAATTCATGAGTTTTCTGGACCTGGCTGTCAACCTGCAAGACTGGTCTAGGCTCATAAATGTTGCATTCCTGAGGAAGCGGATTGTGGCAGAAAATGCATGGAGGGAAAGTTGCATGGAATCTATTTGAAAGGATTTTTAATGTTGCAAATCGTCACTCATTTGGACAATCTCGGCTATTAAGGGAATCATTAGGTTGGTCGATTGATTTCATGAGAAAGCTATCCCATAACATAAACGTCAAACATGAATGGGCTTTGTTTGATTGAGAATTCTGGACACAAATGTGCAGCCTAGCATGTGCCTTCAATCCCACGATTGCATAGAAATAATTTCCTCGGTTGAGTTGCAATTGATTGATTCCTCCGAGTAGAATTCGTCCGGATTAAATTCCTAACCTAAAGCAACTTTTGTACATTTTCTCACGAGACATTTGACCGAAAGCACATAATATTCCAAATAGGAGAGGATGAGGATATATATGGGATCCCATGTAACTAACCCTTTTTTCGGATGACATGCACACAATAGGGAACAAACATAACTTCCCCACCGTAATACCATCGAAGACGTCACCAGTGTTTTAGAAAAGGTTGATATTCTGCTTGGGTGACGGGTTGCCAACAAAGTACAGCATAAATTTTCCCAAGCCAGATGAGGAATCCATTCAACGTTAAAGCGCACGCAGTCACATTACACCGTGTAACTCAAGACGGGATGACGGGACTCTCAGTACAACAAGCTATATAGTCTATGCCTAGGTACATTTTATTTCCAATGCATTTCTTATGTGACGGCAGTGTGTGCATGGCACGCTATTCCATGTCATACATAATACCTATCAAGATCTCAGCAAAAAACTAACTCAAGTTTACGGCTATCTCTCATACATTAGCTCCATATGTCGTCTCGTCTCTCTGTCGTGCTTCTTATGAGAAGCAAAGCACCTTTTTCAGTCTCTCAGCTCTGGTTTTCCCTTGCAATCCCACCGAACACGGGGTAGATAGGAGGAAAAAGTTCAAACCAAAATACATAGGCAGCTCTCTCCAAACTTGTGTGCGGTGCACATGTATGGAAAGCATATAAACTAATGACGGAAAGAGCTACAACGGGAGCAAACTAAAAAAAAGTTCCCCCTTCTGCGATGAAATATTCCATGCTTCCAATATCCCTTTCTGTATACACGTACTACGGCTTCCAACTCTATTCCAAATGTACAAAAGAGAGAGAATGCTTGTTATATCTTCAAGTATAGCGTTGATTGCACACATCTGTACGTAAGTGTAATATTTGATATATGTATATACCCTTTCTATACATATTTTTCACCCATGTACCCAAACTGCTCACACACATACACGGTTGCTCGCACTCGAACACAGAGGAAAAAAATTCCTTTCAAGCTTCAATTTTGTACACACCTGCAAGCCGATATAGGGATGCACGTTTGTTCCTTATAAATCTGAGAGCTCGATCCAACTTGCCATATGCATAGTGGAGACAGGCGATCATCGAGAGTCACTGTTTGTCGCTGCTTTTCTTTTACAACTACTCAACTTCTCCTGCAAATACTACACATCAGGTCCATCCATCCACACACTCACGTACATAGAGTCAGCAGACAGACATGCATATACAACAATAATAATCCAACAAAATACAACAAAACTGCTGGTTTTGCTGTTGCCTGTTTGTTCGTCTTCGTTTCATCATTAGTAACATCATCGGTTCGCTCCTACAGTTGTTGGATAATGAAAGCAAGGCAAGTCTAGCAAGCGGAGTGAGAGAAAAAAAGAGGAAAAAAGGAGCAAAGCCGTAGAGTAGAGTTGTTGTTGTACACAATAAATAGGGAATAGAAAGACGATTACTACAATTTTTAACATTACTTACTTATCCACATTTTTTGGACTAGTGATGTGTGAGATGATGTGAGAGACTAGCTCGCGTATGTATTCACTCTCGGCTCATACCTACAACAAACTCTGGCCATCAATACATTAAAAACTTTTTACAACTCAAAACTGCTACTACTACCACACTCGAAAAGCTCCAGCAGAAAAGACTCATCATCAATATCAACAGCATTAGCATAGAAGAAGCATCGGCGGAATTCTTCTTTCATTTCATTATATTCTCCTACATTTAAGTCCTCATCGCCTTTATTCTTCGTCTCTCCAATCATCCCTATCAATCACGAGAGGAGACATCAATATCACAGGATCATCGTCATCATATTCCACAATAATAACAAAAACTGGCACGTTGATCCTTTTACGATTATCATATCCTGAGAGAAGCGTGACATATTAGTGCTGTTAACGGAATTTAACTGCTGTGAAAACACACATGGAAAGTGAAAACTCCTCTTTGCTCAAGAAATAATTTTTCGTGTATGTGTGTGTGTTTCGATAAAAAAAATCCCAGCCGCTTCTCTCCATCCTGATTGATTATCAGATGTGATGTGAGGAGGAGGTGAGAACGGGACAGTTTGGCAACATTATTAATGTCTGGTGGATTAATTTTATTAGCCGATCCTCATTCCTCTCGTGGGAGCAGTCATCCTTCTACTTATTTATTATCAGTGTTGTTACTTGATTGCTAAAATGATGCTGGGGACTGAGTGCTATATTTTTGCAAAAGTGTAATCACCACCACTCAACACAATTTTTTAAAGCCGTGTTTAAACTTTCCTTTCAAGCTGTCTACCCCCCAAAAGTTGTTGGTATTAAAGAGTATACCTGAGTGACCAGAGAGAGAGAGAATAATACAAAAAATATTTAATGATTGGAGAACATAATACAAACGACAAGATTGAGAGTGACATGACAGTAGTGTTGTAGTAGTAGCAGGGAGAAAAGAGAAGCTCATCATCACATCATCATCAACATAACAGCTCTTGTTGTCTCATGCTAATCTGACTGTCAACTGAAATCAGATCAGTCAGCCCTTTTTTTATGATTTTATTGTTACACTTGTAGTATGTAATATTATTGTTAAGCAAACACCCAAGTGACCTAGAGACACGACGAATTGGCGATATACATATATTTATGAACTCCAGCCTGGTATCATCATCATCAAGTAAACAAAAGATTTGATAAGGGTTTGCTGCTAAATCCGCAAACCAAACAAATATTACCAGAACCAACTCTTATCTTAAAACAACAAAGAGAGAGAGAGAAAAAAAACTCAATCCGCGATATTTTCCATTTTCCGATTTAATAAGTGAATTTTTTAACTAATTCTACAGTCTTTCTGTGAACTCAGTGACAATTTTTTAAAACTTTGCGAACTGTTTTGACGTCGACGATTACGTTAATTTAATTCATTAAATCCGAGTTAAATTGAAGATCAACTAGTATAATCGAGTCAGCCGGTACAAATTATCTTTGGAGGAAACAAGTGCAAAAAATATTTCAAGCGTAGTCACGTTGTACGGCTACCGCGTGGCTGTCACACTTTCTTTGGAATTAGTGACTTCCCACCTCTCACCATTATCAACAGTTTTCTCCATTAGACAGTCTAAAGGAGCTGTTGTTTAGTGTGAGAAAATCGGCCAAGGAGGATATAAAAAAAGGCGCAAAGGGAACGCGCACTCTCCTCGCGCTGCCGATTCCACAGCCGTCCACTCTTGTTACATTATTTGTCCGGGTAAATATCCACTAAAATGTTCCGCTGATAATGCTCTAGAGTAGTTACACAATGCTTCATAAGATGCCATTACACATTATAGAAGACCGTTATGTGTGTGCAATGTAATGTTAGACTGGAAATGAGACGCTTGATATAAACATCTCGTCTATAAGTAGAAGAAAAGTTTATTCTCTCTGCTTATTCTCCTTCACATACATCTTGTTAGCTTCTTTTACGCTATATTTTTAATGGGCTTTCCTTGTGGATCAAATAAACTATCCGGATTCGGGTAGTTCACTACTTCCACTCACTCTTTTCCCCGGCAAACTCTAGCCGACCAACACACACACACATACACATAAGCTATCATTATTATCATTTCCAAGTGCCCATCCATTCCATTCCGCATATCCTCCTTTTGCTTTATTCCATAGTCCTTTGTTAACAGCTATAACGACCAGTGAAGCCAGAGCAAGTTGTAGCGGCAGTATCAGTTAGTCAGTCAGCCACAGCATGCTTTGCCAATTTCATATTCCTCTATAATATTCCAGTCTACTAGTTATTGTCTGCTACTACTACTATTGTTTATTGCAATTTAGCAAACCTTATAAAAGCATATTATTATACTCGTCGGTACACATCATGTATATACATTAAAGGTTTTTCTTTTCTTTATTGTGCCATAATGACGATCTAGGTAACAACGTGTGTAAACATTTCCAAGCACTCCTTCAGTCATCATTAGTGCTGTGAATGAGACGGAGAGATACCTCCAAGAAAATATTACCGCTGACAAGTTCTCATCGAAGGAGAGTTTCCTCGAAGGAGAAATCTTCTGTTTTGAAATTAGAAACTGTGTATCATGTCGTGCTGAGTTTACTCTTTAATTCAAAACCTCGGAATCCATTGGAAAATGAAATTTATCAAAGTATCCATGATGGATTGAGTCGGAGAAATATTTTCTATCGCCAATCGCCTGTCTATTGAAAACAAGTTATACGAGAAATACACATCCAATTCACCACTAAAGTGCCACTATATAAATTCTAATATTAGGCTATAATCTATTTCACTCTATAATTTCTTGATAAAATTTACAATGCCACAAAGGCAGCTACGACAAAAATTTATGTGTTAATAAATCACAATAAACACTTTCGCAACCGAGTAAGGGTAAAAATGTATACCGATTGAAAATTGCGACACTTAAAAAAATTTTTCTTCATCAGAGGATTTTTAGAGAGCTACTTGTAATATTAATCTACGTGTTAGTCTACATTTTCTAAACAGTCTTTGTCATTACTCTTGTAAGAATAAACAGTGAGATAAATTTACATGAGGGAAAAGTTTTAAATGTGATATCAACAATTTTCAAGTAAAAAAGAAATATTGCTAAATGTGTGCAAACTGCTTCGGCATTTAAGAGGGAATGACTATGCCGCAACTATTTGGAACTACATCACGGGAAAAATAGGGACGTATTTAAGTTGAGAAAAAAAATAGTGAAAAAAGTGACTAGTGACAGAAAGAAACGTAAAAAAATTGAATTTACTTTGTAAAATACTCTCCGCACTGTGACGTGCTCTTTCTTGTGGTCAAGTTTGCAAAAAGATTCTGACAAATTTGACAACTGTCAAAATCCAACTACCTTTCACAATGCATCCAGTAAGTGCTCAAGTGGGTGTAATGCCTCAGCCTTATGGGATGGGAGTTGACCCTTCCCAAGGCCCCGGTACTCCTGACGATGGAAGAAGGCAAGATATTGGAGATATCCTACAACAAATTATGAACATCACTGACCAGTCATTAGATGAAGCTCAGGCGAGGTAAGACTATAAAAAATACAATTCCAAACAGAAAGTAATATAATATGTATATAAAAAATCGCCAGTCTCACATAAATCACATCTCCTTATCAAATCTGAGTTTGACGGGTTGAGACTTGTTTCAATACAAGAGGAGCTTTCCGACTACAAAATCTAATTAGGTTTTATGTGCCTGAAGCTGTAATTCTAAAGAAAATATGTGGAGATACTTAATGTTTTCAGCCTGTTCATCAGTTTCGCTTATTGCAAATTGCATCCCAACCTGAAACCGAGGGAGAAGGACTTTTCTCATTTTCGCACGTTCCCAACTTCTATACACAAATGCAAAATAGAAGACTACAGACTGATGGCAAGTCTGACTACGTTATAGTTTCCAAAGGCGATTGCAATTTTGCACAATCTCAAATCTGCAACCGGCCTTCATTCCATTATCTATTTCACTATCAATACTAGTAATTGGATTAGAAGGTTATCTTCCCTTGTGGGAGAGAAAGAGGCTCTTGCACACTTTGTGTGAAATGTGACTTGACTCAGCAGAAAGGATCAAAGTCTTGAAAGTGCATACACGAATATGTATAAACCCATAAGTCTATCTGCGAGAAAGATATTGCTCATATTTGAGAAGAAGAGGAAGAGAAAAGGCAAGCTATATAAAGCAGCTCGACAGCCCACGTTACGCTTCTCAAGCGACCGGGCATAGTCTAGACTGTACGTAGAGCCAGCAGCGCGGCACGGTAACACAAGCGCAGGCAGCCTGTAGTATTGCTATAGCTGTGCAAACACTTTATCAATGAATGTCCCGTCAAGGGACTGTCACTCAAAATCAAGAAAATTTCCGCTACATTTCCTACGTGACTGAAATAAATGTACATTCAGAAACAGCTTAATTCCAATGGATGAGTTAAAGATGTAAAGCTGTGTAGTTGGGTGAACACATATGCGCATCATTTCATTGCCATTTTCAATAAAATGCAGAGAAAATGCTGAAATTGTATTAATGCTTGTGGAGCTCCTCTCCAATCCCATTTCGCTTCACCTAGTTTTCCCCCAGATCAGATTTTTTTTCAAGAGATTTTTCCCTTGATTTGTATTTTTTTGGATGTAGAGTGGAGTGCACTGGTGATGATGTAATGCCGGCTTTTTTCCCTCTGCAAAAAAATATAACTAGAATTGTGAATTGTGGGCAAGGTTTTGTAACATTTATCGTGGTAAAAGGATGATATGGAAATGAATCTTGTAAGCATAACACTACCACCACCGT